>JAVYIG010000391.1:0-210000 GCA_035222895.1 Strongylocentrotus droebachiensis
TACGTCCTCTTCCGATTTTGGGGGATTGCCCCCCCCCCTCGTTTTACCGTTTTCGAAAAAAATCCTCGTCTGAATTAATATTCTCCTCCCCCCCCCCTCCCGCGCTAAGCGCAGAAGCTTTTACGTTTCATTAGAGAAACAAGACGATTTGTTGTTAAGTTCTCGACTCTTAATCCTCGTCTGAATTCAGGTTCCCCCCCCTCCCCCCTCCTGCGCGGAGCGCGGAAGCTTTGACGTTTCATTAAACGATTAATGATGATGATTTTTATTCAACAAGCTTCCAACATACAACAATATACAATAATAACAGATCAGAAATAAGTCAGCTTGAACAGGATAACCCAGCTAAATTCTATGTAGAGTTCTCGACTCTTAATCCTCGTCTGAAAAAGGGGGGATTTTGATACCTTGTCCGACCCCGCAAGCTCAGGGGTTTAAGGCAATAAATTACGGTCAGATAAGCATTCAGGGGCCCGCCTTAGTACCCCTGGTGGGGTCGAGGCGGTGGAGCCGGCCCCGGAAGCTCAGGGGTTTTAGGCGTTTAATTAAGGTCAGGGCCCCGTCTTACAAAGAGTTGCGATTGATCCAAATCAATCGTAAATCCTCCAATCAATCGCAAGTTTGCAGTCTCCTATCTCTAATGTACATAGTTGCGATTGATATCAATCGCAAATAAGTTGCTATTGATATCAACTCTTTGTAAGACGGGGCCCAGATGAGCATTTTTGTTAAATACCTATTATTTTGTGACACTGGCAGGTCACTATTTCGCATGGGGTCCAGGGGGAAATTACCGTCAGATGAGCATCTAAGGGCCCGCCGTAGGGCCCTAGGTGGAATCCAGGGGGCAGAGCCCCCGGAAGCTTAGGGGTTTTAGGCATTTAATCACGGTCAGATGAGCATATTTTGATGCCTCGTTTTTTAACACTGTAAGTTAACTATTCTTTCTTTCTTGCTCTCATTCTATTTTATTTCTCTCTAATATACTTTTTTTGTTAAAGTTGGGGGGGGGGGGGAGCTCAAGGGTCCCGATACCCGCCGTACCTCGGGCCCTGACATGTAGGAATCTCAAGAATCATATTTCTTGCCTGGCTGTAAATTTAGGAATTTATCATTTTCCAACAAACACATACTAACGTATAATTTACTAAAAAGTGAGGACAAATCTCGGAAATTATGTCATTTCAGCATTATTTGTAATCCACCGTTGTGGAATTAGAAATAAACCACGTTTGAATTTGATTTCCCCCAAAGCCCCCCCTCCCCCCCACCCCCCCCCTATCAGTACGCCAGTAATTCCTCTTTTCCTTTTTTATTTCCCTCTCCTTCCTTCTCTCTTATTATTTTTTTGATTGGGGGGGGGGGCGGGGGGGGGGGGGCGGTGTCATCAGCCTGGGAGGCAAGGCCTTTTCGGTCCCCCCCCCCCCCCGATCTCCTTCTTCCCCTTTTCTTTTCTTCTTCCTCTTCTTTCTTTCCCTTTCTCTCCTCTTTCCCTTTCCCTTCTTTTCCTTTCTTCTCTCCTTTTTTTTTTTTTTTTTTTTTCGGGGGGGGGGGCCAAGGCCCGCTCGGCCCCCCCTGGATCCTCGCCTGCACATACATCCCCTCTATTTGTGCTTTATAGATTGTAGCAAAGCATTTGACTGTGTGAGCCACTCTCAATATTGTGGAATACAATGGCCAACGGAGGCTCAGGGGTTTTAGGCATTAACTTACCGTCGGAATGAGCATCCAGGTGCCCGCCTTAGGGCCCTAGGTGGAATCTAGGGGGCAGAGCCCCTGGAAGCTCTGGGGTTTTACGCACTTAATTACGGTCAGATTAGCATAATGATACCTTATTTGTGACACTGGCAGGTAACGAATTGGCGTGAGGGCCAGGGGGCGGAGCCCCCGGAAGCTAAGGGGTTTTGGGCAATAAAGTACGTCAGATGAGCATATTTTTTATACCTTATTTGTGACACTGGCAGGTCACGAATTGGCGTGGGGTCCAGGTGGCGGAGCCTCCGGAGGCTCAGGGGTTTTAGGCATTAAATTACCGTCAGATGAGCATCAAGGTGCCCGCCTTAGGGCCCTATGTGGAACCCAGGGGGCAGAGCCCCCGGAAGCTCAGGGGTTTTAGGTTTTTAATGACGGTCAGATGAGCAAATTTTGACACATCATGATTTTGTGACAAAGGCAGGTTACTATTTTTTTTTTCATTTTTTAACAAACGCGCATAAAAAAGTATAATTTACTAAAGATTGAGGAAAAATCTCGGAACATTTGTAAATCACCGGTATCGAATTAGAAATAAACCACGTTTGAATTATATTTGAGAGGGAACTGTCACTATTATTTTGTCCCTCCCCCTTTCCTCATTTTCCCCGACGGCAGCGCAATTTTACCGACAAAATCCTGACAATCCTAATTGTTTGCTTTATATTGATGATATCAATTTCCAATTTCCCCCCTAAAAAATCTCCTCACACCAGCATCCAAGTTATTTTGATGGTAATAGGCCTATGTTTTTTTTGTGGATACACTAATATAGCGTAACAAAACTTGTGCTATTGGTTTCCAGGACAATTATAATAGGTATTGGCTATGACGTCATTTTTTCAGAACGCTATTTGCCCCCTTTCCGACATTTTATTTCATTGAAATTTTGCAAGCACATTCTCCGTGGCAAAACGCAGGGCATCCCGAAGCCGGATTTAGAAAATCTATCACTCCTTGTGACATGTTCTTCTTTCACCCAAATTTATTTGTAATATCAAGCAATATCTAGTGATTTTGTTATAATTTGATGTTTAAAAAAAATATATTTTCTTGTTTTCTACACCAACTTATACCAAGTTCATCTGCCTATAGGTTAGGGTATAAATATGTTACATAGCTTGAATGTCGTTGGTATCTTATTTTAGAGTATGCCAGAGCCTAAATAAATTCATACAAAATGATTAATGAGTAGACATATCTGTAATATTTTGTATCGGGGCCGGAGGAATCTAATGTGATCATTTTGAAGTGTAAACAAGTGAAGTATTGAAATAAGGACCCGTCTGTTTTTCACCATGTACATGATATACATGCCTAGATTAACTTTTGTCTAGATCTGATAATCTTTCACTAATGTAGAACGCTGCCAAAAAAAAATGTTCTGTAATATTCAGATTTTCTCAATCTATTCAACATCAGTTTAACGGTTAAAAGCCCTCCTACACTCTTATTTCCACGGAGTCAAATTTCACTCTGAATGGCGTCAGCTGGGAGTCAACTCTATTCCTAGTTAAACTGACACGGAAAAGGAGTCATCTTGACTCTGAATTGAGTCAATTCTCAGCTGATGCCACACAATCCGAGTCAAATTGATTCGGAATCCGTGTCACTTTAACTAGGAATAGAGTTGACTCCCAGCTGACGCCATTTAGAGTGAAATTTGACTCCGTGGAAATAAGAGTGTAGGTTCAAATATAGCATACCGTAGCTAAATACATAAATGTAGTTCGGTATTTACGTTTTAGGGTTTTCACTTATTTCCTGTATTACGATACATAATAGAAATCTTGTTACGGATGGTGGACCTGAATATCAGATAAAATTACACAACTTGAACAGAAGCCAAATATTGTTTCATTTTTCACTTCAGTTATAATCTGTCTGAGTTTTCTCGTATATTATTTTAGCGAGGAACGAAGAGTAATAACAAATTTGGACTTGCTTACACTTCAAATAGTTTTCCATTGTAATTTTACTCTAAAGAATCTATTCGACAAACTTGTTTTTCAACTTCTAAACACCCACGCTCCTCAGGTTAATAGGTCATATAAAATGATTTCAATCAAGGTACGTATCCTTTCAGATTGTCCCTTTCAAATGTTTTTTTCTTTCTTCTGTTACCCTTGTTACAAGCCGTGCCGTGTGTAATAACCTACGATCCTGTTACATGATGTAAAGAGTGTGCCAGTCGATATGTCATGGTATAACTAATATGATCGGACATAGATTTGTGTGGTTTCCTGGCAAAGTCACTCTTCCCTCCCTCCCTCTCTCTGTCTCTTATCTCTCTCTTTGTCTCTCTCTCTCTCTCTCTCACTTTACGTTAAAGAATTCAGGGTCCATGAGTAGATAAGAACAAAAATACTACACACACAATCAGTTCCATAACACAGTTTTTTTTAATTTAGAGACGAAAATTCGTTAGGCTGCGAGCACGGTTACTTAGAGAATCGTCAAAATTATGTCGGGTGATGATTTTGTCTCCAATTTTACATAAAGAGCCTACTTCCTACCTCATAATTATTTCATGGATATAGTAATTTTAAAGAATATCAAAATATTCCCTCATACACGTCAGCATTGTCAATCAGACCATGTCGTTTATACAAATGATCTACTTTTAGCACAATTTTAAGTTGATTCAATTTCCCGCTACAAGTCAAGAAAGTAATTGCCCACAGTAGACTAGAATATAATAATGAGTCTTGTAGGAATTTTCTGGATTCGATGATTGTTTGCTTGGTGTGTTTGAACAAGCAAACATAACACATTTACCGTATAAACTACACGCGCACCCACCCAACCATTCTCCTTTTTGGATTTCTGTATATTTTTTTAAAAATCCAATATCAGAACGATACAAATAATTCTTACGAAATATAAATCTCTTTCATGGTATAACATAATTCGATTACAAGTAACTTAATGCATGTACAATTAACAAATACAGATCGATTTTTTTTTTTTTTTTTTTTTTTTTTTTTTTTGAGGGGGGGAATAATAAAATCCGTGATGATATGAAACAAATTATACAAAGTAAGGCTAAGCCTACATTACGCTTCGTTGTTTTTTTCTGCCCCAGTTAATCATTCGAATTTCATGATTGTTTTCTCAAACATCGTGGGGCAATTACCGCTGAGTTTTAGTTCCTCATTTTAGTATAAATTTCCTTAGATTTAGATCATGATAAATAAACTCATGTATAACAAATATAATTAAACGAAACTCGAATGTAAAAATTATAAACATAATCAAATAGTGACTAGGAAACCAAAGCCTGGCATACCCTTACCCCAACCCCCCATAACATGTTTACATTAGTTTTGCAACAGAAGATTTGGAATAGTCTAGATTCGCTAGACCAGACAGACAATGAAATAAGTGGATCGTGGGAAAAGTACACAGATGCAATGGCTCCCCCCCCCCCCCCCTCGTCATTAAAAGTAGTTTTTTTCTGTCTGGGAACAGACTAAGGGTTCCTCTTGTTGAGCGGAATGCCAAGTCCACTTTATCACATGATTTCATTTGCTCACAATGCTTAATGCCAACAGGACCGACTCACTCGATCGAAAGATATGTATTCTTTTGTTTGGGTTAGCTCTAGTTGAAATACAGACTCACGCGGCTCATGTCTTTCATTTCATACGGGTTATTCCAGGGCTTGTGAGTTCGGAAGGAACGAAGCACATTAATTTTTTTGCAAAGGGAATCTGCATTAGATTGATTTCTAGATCATTTTTTTTTACACACTGCATGTTTTGGCATCTGTCAAACCGGATTCATGACCCAGAGACCAACTCTCCTCTTATCTTGTAAACATTGTAAACGCCTTTATAAGACGTTCTAGACCTCTGTCACTAATTGAATAACTATTTATGAGGAGAGAACTCGACGTCTCATTCCACGGTTCATTTCGCATTTAGCAGGATCTAGGCAAATAGTGAGTATAATAAATCATTTTTGACTCGTTACCTCTACATTTTGTTAATCCAGGCAATAGCCACTATATAAGCTCATCGCCTATAGAGTTACATAAAAGCCATGTATGTATGTATTGTAGAAAACCTAATCCTTAGTAAATGTTAAGTTTCTTGAGTCTATAGTCTATACATGGGCAAAAAATTAAGCAAACATATGCAAGATACTGCTCAAATTAAGAACAATGTCATGAAGATTCATGTGAACGAAATTCACCTTCCATAGTTATAACATGCAAATTGAGAAAATTCTGTCAAAGAAAATAGTGGTGACTGATTTTGAAGAAAATTGTCTTAGCTACAACATATCAAAATGTGGAAAAAACGATTAATATTTACAGAGATACAATAAATTTTCCATAAATATGCTAACAGTTAAACATCATTGTCGTCATAACATGCAAATTCGTCACGATATTTGTAATTGCTAAGTCAGACATGAAATCCAATTTCCGACTCATATTTGTAAAGCGCTTAGAGACATTTGTATTAAGCGCTTTATAAAAGCTAAATATTATTATTATTATTTATTATTACTCTATCCAAATATGAAAAACAATATGGGGTCCTGGTGCATCCCAAAGAGCTATATTGGGAATTGTAAAGGCATGTTTTTGTCTATATATATGTTATGTATTATACAAGACCTCGCACGCAAGGACATTTTTCTTCAGTGCACGGACGCTCATTCCGTTATTAATGGTCATAAAGCGATAAACCTGGTATCACTAGCGTAATGGTGGGGGGCGGAGGGGTTGGATTGGGGGCGCTAGACCCCCCCTCCCCCCAAAAAAAGAAGATAATAATAATAATAATAATAATTTAAAAAAAATAATAATAATAATAACAAATTAAAAAAAAATATATAAAAAAAAATTAAACCATGACTTATTTTCAATTCCATACAAGTGATTTATAAATGTTCGTGATATCACATGATTTTCAAAAAAATGCGCGTTTCTCCATTTCTGTTGCAAACTGACACATTCCCAAATATCCAGGAAGAGCATATGTTTTGTATAGTCAATAATGGGCCTAATTAGTAGCCACTAACAGGAACACTAGTAGAAAATTCCTTTCCAGAAGTTAACCGGCGACAAGCACTGCCAGGAGATAACATGCTATGCGCAGATTTGCGAACGATCGTACCATACGAACATCATGTAACACTGCACGTGTACCGTTAAGGGGCCCAGTGGAAAACTGAATTCAGAAAAGGATTATTAAAGAGTCAAGAACGTTAACGAATCGTCTTCTTTCTCTAATATTTTAATGAAACGTGAAAGCTTCCGCGCTACGCGCGGGATGGGCGAAAGTGATTTCAGACAAGTAAGGGTTAAGAGTAAAAATTAAATGAAACGTCGAAGCTTCTGCGCTTCACGCGGGAGGGAGGGGAAACTGAATTCAGACAAGGACACGGTACAACGAATCGTCTTCTTTCTCTAATAATTTACTGAAACATGAAAGCTTCCGCGTTTCGCGCGGTATGGGCGAAAATGAATTCAGACAAGGATTAAAAGTCGAGAACGCTAACGAATCGTCTTCTTTCTCTAATAATTTAATGAAACGTGAAAGCTTCCGCGCTACGTGCGGGATGGGCGAAAGTGATTCCAGACAAGTAAGGATTAAGAGTAATAATTAAATGAAACGTCAAAGCTTCTGCGCTTCACGCGGGAGGGAGGGGGAACCGAATTCAGACAAGGACACGGTACAACGAATCGTCTTCTTTCTCTAATAATTTACTGAAACGTGAAAGCTTCCGCGTTTCGCGCGGTATGGGCGAAAATGAATTCAGACAAGGATTAAAAGTCGAGAACGTTAACGAATCGTCTTCTTTCTCTAATAATTTAATGAAACGTGACAGCTTCCGCGCTACGTTCGGGATGGGCGAAAGTGATTTCAGACAAGTAAGGATTAAGAGTAATATTGAGTGAAAAGTCATAGCTTCTGCGCTTCACGCGGGAGGGAGGGGGAACTGAATTCAGACAAGGACACGGTAAAACGAATCGTCTTCTTTCTCTAATATTTACTGAAACGTGAAAGCTTCCGCGTTTTGCGCGGTATGGGCGAAAATGAATTCAGACAAGGATTAAAAGTAATAATGTATTGAAACGTCAAAGCTTCGCGCGAGAGGGGTGGGAAACTGAATTCAGACAAGGATTAAGAGTCGAGAACGGTATAATGAATTGCTTCTTTCTCTAATAATTAAATGAAACGTCAAAGCTTCCGCACTTCACGCGGGAGGGGGGAAACTGAATTCAGACAAGGACACGATACAACGAATCGTCTTCTTTCTCTAATAATTTAACGAAACGTGAAAGCTTCCGCGCTTCGCGCGGGATGGGCGAAAAATATTATTAATTCAGACAGGGATGAAAAGTAATAATTTATTGAAACGTTAAAGCTTCCGTGCTTGGCGCGGGAAGGGTGGGGAACTGAATTCAGACAAGGATTAAGAGTCGAGAACGGTATAATGAGTTGCTTCTTTCTCTAATAATTTAATGAAACGTGACAGCTTCCGCGCTACGTGCGGGATGGGCGAAAGTGATTTCAGACAAGTAAGGATTAAGAGTAATATTGAGTGAAAATGTTACACCCCCATGGCGTATAGGGATGGTTACTGTAAATAACTGGAAATAATCAAAGATGAGGAGAAACAAGTCAGTTGGTGTACTCAGTGCTCACTCAAAATGTAGAATGACACATTTATTATCTCCATAATAAATATCAACAAATAACAGAAATCATCATACAATAGCAATATTGTAAGAACAAACATTCTAGAATTATAATGTTTTCCGTCTTCTTATCCTAATGGAATACATAACCATAGCAATTAATATCAAACGTCTTGTACATCGCACTTCTTAACAATTTCATCCTTAAGCATGTTCCTTTGAAATTGCTAAATACTACCTGTGAATGTATTCTATACGCTAACCAATTACAATATATATTATATACATGTACAAACCCGAGAACTAACCCGGATCATGTTTATACTAAAGATACCATGTTCATATAAACCATGACTTTTCCTTTAACTATCCTTATGCTCTCATGAACATACTATTCATAAAGAAGTCCTACTATTATTATAAAACGGTATCCAAGTAAACTCCCTTCAATAATCAAGGATTATTTAATACAAGTTCTATTATATCATCCAATAAAACTAACAATTAATAAGAAATAACCTTAAAGTGTGGTTTAACAAACTACTAAACTGAATCTCAAAAGTAGTAATGATACTTTAAATCATCACATAAAAAATGACTTCTCTAATAACAAACTATCCAATAGAAAGCCAAACAGACAGTTACTTACACTGTTCACAAGCTAACTGCGCATCATGCTTTATATCTTAATGCATTATAATTCACTTGTTTAATAACCTACTAAACTACTATGGATGGAATACCAGTAAAATGTATTACTTTAGCATGAATACATAAAATATACAATATACATGTATACATACTAATATCAAAATACATAGATAGAAATGATATTGTCTTACCTGGAAATAATCAAAGATGAGGAGAAACAAGTCAGTTGGTGTACTCAGTGCTCACTCAAAATGTAGAATGACACAAGTTGTACACTATTCATGCTGACCGATCCCTGCTCAAGTCTTAATCTCCAAGTTCGTCCATTTATGCTGGTAGGGTAATGTTTACTAAACTGGGGGATTAATCCTTAGTCTGTAATTCTGAGGGTAGAGTTTCTTTGTGCTCACTGGACATAGCAAACTCATATAAACTTACTAAACAATACAAAGTTAGGAACAAAGGGGTGGGCATTTACTAACTAAAGTGGAGTGGGCATTTATTAGTGAGTCATTAAACATCAAAGAGTATATCTCTATAGGGGTATAACACAGCACAGAGTATATCGCTATAGGGGTATAACAAAAAGTCATAGCTTCTGCGCTTCACGCGGGAGGGAGGGGGAACTGAATTCAGACAAGGATTAAAAGTAATAATGTATTGAAACGTCAAAGCTTCGCGCGAGAGGGGTGGGAAACTGAATTCAGACAAGGATTAAGAGTCGAGAACGGTATAATGAATTGCTTCTTTCTCTAATAATTAAATGAAACGCCAAAGCTTCTGCACTTCACGCGGGAGGGGGGATACTGAATTCAGAAAAGGACACAATACAACGAATCGTCTTCTTTCTCTAATAATTTAACGAACCGTGAAAGCTTCCGCGCTTCGCGCGGGATGGGCGAAAAATATTTTCATTCAGACAGGGATGAAAAGTAATAATTTATTGAAACGTTAAAGCTTCCGTGCTTGGCGCGGGAAGGGTGGGGAACTGAATTCAGACAAGGATTAAGAGTCGAGAACGGTATAATGAATTGCTTCTTTCTCCAATAATTAAATGAAATGTCATAGCTTCTGCGCTTCGCGCGGGAGGGGCGAAACACTAATTAAGAGTTGAGAACGGTACGTACAACGAATCGTCTTCTTTCTCTAATAATTTAATGAAGTGTCAAATATTCCGCGCTTTGCGCGTGAGGGGGGAAACTGAAAAATAACTGAGTTCCCGGCCCCGGGTTTATAGGGTTAAACCTATATTTGTCGGTAATTGGTGGCTAGTTTAGTCGTTGGCCTCTGCACCCCCCCCCCTAAAAAAGGTCTAGCGACGCTCCTGATAACAACACAGTTTATACACTCGAGATAATTTTTGCAAGTACTACTGGTTAAGTACCGGACCACCGTCTTTGTGCATTGTATATACAACGTCTCACGACGTGACAGATCACTTTTCTCTAACTTCTAACCAATCAGATTTTCCAGGAAGTGCTGGTGGACATTAATACGCCAAATGTGGTTCGCAAATTGCAAAAGATCCCTACTCTTGGAGGGGGTAGGAGCAGGCACGTAGCCAGAGTTTGATATTTGGGGGGCACATACATGTAATCGATCGAGGTAAAAAAAGGGGTCTACAAAATTTCAACCGATCCTGGAAATTTTAGTGGGGGCACGTGCCCCCCCCCCCCCCCCGTGCCCCCCCCCCCCCCGTGGCTACGTGCCTGGGTAGGAGAAAGCAATTTTACGTCATATTACTCCAGGAAGTGCCTGAAAATGCGTCTAATGTGGTTCTAAAATTGCAAATGCTTCCTACTCTGGGAGGGGGTCAGAACCCTTCCCAGACACACCCCGCTTGGTCGCTCCCTCCCTCGCCGCTAAATTATCATTATAAATTATTATAAATATTTCACCCCATGCCATTTTGTGCCCCCCCCCGTAAGAAATTCCTGGATCCGTCACTGATGCCCATACCCATTGTGCCTTGTAGGGCCCCCGCCGGGGCTTTGCCCCTAGACCCTACTTTGAAAAACGTTTTTGCTCATTACGTCACTGCATGGTATCAAATAGTTTGGAAAAAAAATGGGAAATAGAATGAAAGGAAAAAAGGACGATTCTATGTTGCGTATGGCCATGTCGAGCGAAGACGCGCGCGCAAAATTAGAAATGCTTAAAATGGCCTGAAACCTACTCTTATATGATTAAAAAGTGATTTGGGGCATTTTAAACTGAAATTGACCTGAAAATGACCGGACGAATATTGACTTTGATCATTATGAATGAGAAATGACTTTCCTTAATAAAAATATGATCATGAGTTGACTTTAAGAAAATTTCACGAAATAGCGCCTGCATAACATCACGAAGACTTGATGTCCTTGAAAATGTAGCTGTCATGTATCATGACAACGGCCTTAGACTTTGCCGAAATTGACTGAATTGATCTTGAGTTATCATCTGCACAAAAAAGTGCGGAGAAATAAATAAAAATAAAGAAGAATAATAAAGAAAGAAAGAATATTCTGACGAAATCAATATGTGATCCGTAGTTGACAGACCACCTAATAAAGAAGAAAGAAAATTCTGAAGAAATCAATAGGTGCTCTGTCGATGACAGACCACCTAATAAAGAAATAAAGAATAAATGATCAGCATAAATAATATAGAAATAAAGAAATAAAGAATGAAAATTAGGGCCAATTTTTTGAATCAGTGAGGAAGTCCCTTATTATTATAATATTTTTTTCTTTTCAAGATGGTCGCCATTTATAAAAAAAAGGCTGCAGAGACAAAGCTTTTGATCAGTGCGTACTAGAAAAAACGAAACCGAGGATTATCGATGTTTTATCATAACCTAATCACAACTACAATTAATAAATGACACATAATTCCTCCTCTTTCATTTAATGCAACTCAGATGATGCATATTTCACGCACGAGTGATTAAAATCAATTTGGAGAAAGGGTACCAAAAAGTTATTTGGCGGACGGTATCTAAATTTCAAGGAGGAAAACACATTTCTAGAAAGTTCATTTTCTGCCCTTTCATAATTATGTTACCTCAATCAGGTAAAAATTAATGAGCTAGGAATAACAAAGTTCTGTTTTTTCAAAGTAATGCTTGCATTTTCATAATTTTATCAAACGAATTCGTTTTCACTGGCCGCCTGTCGTAGCAACAAACATAATTGATAAAAGACTTGACTCCGTTTCGTTGACGATTAGCCGTAGACGAAAGACTTCATGTATGGCTGATTGTCAACGAAACGGAGTCAAGTCTTTTGTCAATTCTGTTTGTTGTGTGGGAGATCATCTTGCTCACCCGAAACTTGACTATTATCCATTTTGTCTTCTGTGGGATAAAGACCAGTAGTTGTGTTGTCAAAAAATTCTCCCGGCCCTTTTTTTTTTGAGCGGGGGAAGATGGTCGGGGGGGGGGGGGGGCTTATTTTTTAACAATCAAATCATCGATATTGATCATCTGTTTCCTTTCCTTTCATGACCTCATGTTTATCATTTTTATAGAGAATCAGAATACTTCGGAAGGAGCGCGAGACTGGTAGGCCATCGGGAGATGATCCTGCAACATCTGTGACAGTTCCACCACCGGCATCATCAGACTTGACAACACCACCCGCAAATCTCCCTAGCTCTGCAACAACTCAGTCAAGTGGAGACAAAAGCATGGCAGACGGTATTATCCCGCAGATGGAGCACATGGTGATAGAACGGGTTTCGGCTATATACTCAGGGGGGGGGGGGGGGGGGTATTCCAGTTTAGTAGACTATTTCTTGACTGTGGGCTAACACCACTGTGGTCATTGGTCAATGCATATTAAAGTGATTTAAGTAAATTTTCCTACTTAACAAATTGAAAAAATGAAATTATTATTCAATTATTTATTATACAACACAATTGATTGTTAGATCTACTGCATGCCTACATAATGAGAAAAGAAAAAAGAGAATGACCGTATAACAATTCTGAGATTGTGGAGTTTATAAATATTTTTACTGTCCAAGTATATTCAAGCCGACTAAAACTCAGGTACAGACTTTATACTTCTTCTTTTTCTTCTTCCTCTTCTTCGCTATAAGTACAGACCGTTGTCGGGTCTATTTTTGTACTGTAGTTTCTGTGCAGGTGTATATAAGCCTACAGTGTCTCAATAAAAGGCATACAAGGACCTATGTGCAGCTCAAAGACATCCATAGCTTAAGGATCTTGAGCACATCTCTCTTAAAGGCTAAGTCCACTCCAAAAATAATTTGCTTGAATGGAGAGAAACAAGAGAAACAGAGCAAAACAAATTTGAGTAAAATCGGATAACTGATAAAGAAGTTATGATTTTGTTAAGGTATGAAACACATATGGAACTTAGAACATCACTATACAAAAAAATGCTAATTTGGTTACCAGTTTGTGACGTCATTGCCTCACTATTTATTAATTTCTTTATATATTTTCATCCCATTAATTTCCCTTTTTCCACAAAAACAGGGGCTCGAAACAGTTGGGCCTTCGGGAGATGATCCTGCAACACCTGTGACAACTCCATCACTGGCAACATCAGACTTGCCAACAGCACCCACGAATCTCCCTGGCCCTGCAACAACTCAGTCAAGTGGAGACAAAAGCATTGCAGAAAGGTTCATTTCGCTGGTGGAGGAAATGGTGAGCGAACTGGACGAGATCGAGTTTGGCGACCCTGTGAGGGACACCTTCATTCCTGTGGTGCATGCCAAGGAGATTCATGACTGTTTCATCAAAAAGTATTGCAACTCAACCAAGTCTGTGCTCTTCCTTGGAATGAATCCTGGTCCATCTAAGACGGGAAAGCACACTGGGGTAATTTTAAAGGCATTGATTTTCAGTTGTGTTTTTTTCTTTAAGTTGTAGGGTATTATGTTAACCATTGCAACTATAAGATAAGTAGCCTTGTTTACTCACCAATAATTGGAAAGGACTTTATACTAAGAATTATGTGTATACCTCTCAACTTTTAGTAGTATATTTTGAATATCAGTTGCAAATCTACTTTCAGTTTACATTTTATAACGGAATTACTCGTGTAAGAAATTGGTAGCAGTGAAGTGTCCACTTAGTAAAGGATATGAACATACAAATATATACTTATTTTAAATATTAAGCAATGCATTGTGCCACATTTTATTCATTTTGTTGAATATTATTTTGTTGATAGGTACCGTTTGCAGACACCGAGACTGTGAAAAACTGGATGGAGATTACAGCGGAGATTACAGCAAATGTTGGCGGAACCCAAAAGGAACCACCCCAGGGTGGTAATCAAAGTGGGAAGAGTGGAAAGCGTTTCTGGACATTGTGTAAGTATCTGTGTGTCACTCCAGAGAAATTCTTCGATAAGTGTTTCGTATACGACTACTGCCCTATAATGTTCCTGGGCAAGAATGGCGAGAATATCACTCCTCAGTACCTGAAGGCCGACATGAACAATGTTATAAATGGTGTCTGTGATGACTTTCTACGTCAGATGATCAACCTGCTGGATGTGAAAGTGGTGGTACGGGTTGGGAAGTATGCCGAGGAAAGGAGCAAGAAGGCCCTGGAAGGCTGGAGGAAGTTGCAGGTGGTTACCATAACGCACCCCAGTCCTAGAACTGTTGGTTCTTACGAGAAATGGAAACTGAAAGTTATAGAGTCCGTAAAAAAAGTGATCTTATAAAGTACGGTATATGAGTAAATAATAAGTCACTTTTGGAAGTGTCTCAATAATAGATTTAAAGTGTAATAATTTGAGGATGCATATATCATTGTCATGTTCAGGGCTCTGTTTCATAAAACATGTTATCAATAACGTACAAAAGCTAATTTTATATGACGAATTTGCTCTCAGCAAATCAAATGCCACGATTTCAGTAGCTTATCACAGACCTTGTAAATTTTTTGTATTTTGTATTTATTAACATTTGTTTCCTTCTCAACGGTGAAACACAATATATGTAACAATGATTCAACATAGAGTATACAGTAAATAATTCAGATAACAGAATCGAGGCGCAAACCCGAAAAGCATACGGTTGTAGATTGAGTTGGGAACGCCCATAATAAGTTTGATAACAAGTTTTATGAAACAGGGTAAGCATTTTCTTCAGAATCCTGAAAGGATTGTGGCCTGTAATAGACCAATGGGATGGACGTGAAAAATGCGGCTATTTTCCATTTTCGTGGGTCACCTGCAACCACACATAAACACTCTCAATAATAGGGGTATTCAAAGATGCAGAAACCAATTATGAGTGTTGCCATCGCTAAAAAGTGCACCCTGTAAAGGCGTTCCTGTCTTTGATGCCTATTTACACTACAGTCCTGCGCATTGTTTTCTGTGTCCTTAACAACATTCCTTGCCAAAATGAATCAAGTTATTCAAAAATAATATTGAATTCATTATCTAAACTTTTAAATAAACATAGCTTTCAAAAAGATGTTCTGAGATTTCGAGCAATCTTTCGTTTGGATCGTGTCAAATATTGAAGAAATGTCGGATTTTCCAGGCATTTTATTATAAGTTTCTAACGTACATTGTATTAGGAGAGTCCTATATTGTAGAAATTTTTGTTTGGCATGCAACCCTCATAGGTTAATGTGTCATTGATATTGTAAGACAGTTTGTGTAATGTTTCTTATGTTGTTCATTCATTGTCACATTTAGCTTTCCATACACTTTCCCGTTTCAATTTCCTGAATTTTTCTTCTTATTCAATATTCAATCAAAAACTGACCTGAAAAAGTTGAAAGAAGACTGTCTTGTGTTCTGTTCTCTTTGTGTAAAGCTGGTACTGCATCTAGACTCTTTTTATAACTTATTTGATGGAATTTCAATTAAAGGCGGCTATGTATATTTGGTAAATGGTAAAGCGAGTACGCTTGTTATTTGTATTATTCAAATCTTCCTATTGTAGATGTTCAACTCACGAACACTGAGCATTTTAAACTTCTTTTTGCATTTGTGTCAAACTTGCACGCAGGTACTTATATGTCATTGCTCGTCTACTTATGTATAAACCTTTGCCGAACTAATTTGTACCGTCATTAATAGTGAGCGCCCTTGTATTGTGTATATAACACTGGGTAGGCCTACTCACGTGAGGTCACAAATGCTTTAAGTATGAGGTCTTATGTAACCGACCTATTTTTGCACTCTTTAGTACCATTGCCAACGGCTTTTGAAACCTGCATAGCTAATACATTTAAAGAGAAAATATTATGTCTTTGAATAATAGCTGAGCTATAAAACAGTTGGTATACTTCACAAAACTATTGAAATATTTGATTCTTAAGACTGATTTATTATATTTATAGTGACATTTCTTTGCAAATGTTTAAAATAGGTAAGGCCATTAAATAAAAAGCATGTTTAGCGTCCTGCCTTTTTGAAAAATAGGAAGGAGGAGGCCCTTTTTTTTCTCCAAAATGGCTACATTTTCCCTGACGTCCAGCCAGTTGGGCTATTTTTCAAGCTGGCCGCCAGCTTCAGAAAAAGATCATTTTAGCAGTATGATTTTCATGTTTTTCATTAACAAAAAAAGAAGAAAAAAAAAAGCAGGCGCCCCCTAAAAATGAAGCGGGCGGGGACGCTAAACATGTATATTAATAAGGTCGCGGATAATGGCCATGGACGCTACTGCATTTATAGTTAGTTCCTCTAAACCGAAGTTAACCCGAGTTTAGCTTTTAATGGCCTTAAGTTGTGATTATCTTTTTTATCGTGTTTTTTTTTCTCTTCCCCCCCCCCTTCTATTCTTTTTGCTCTTGAAACTTTATTATAAATGCTTGTACAATACCCTTGTGTCTTATGTAAAAAAGCTGTTAAAACAAATCAAAAAGGGTCTTTTATGCACGTCATGTAAAAATTGGGTTCATATATCATGTGCTAGTGTACCGTTAGAATTATACAATGATGTATCCCATCAGTTTATTGGATGGGAGTGCCCAAATGTATATGCAACAACTACCATTCTTTGATTCAGATAATAATGATGCCGGCCAAAGTGAACCACTTTGCGACTCTAATTTGGTAGAGCAAACGGATGTTCAAAGATTTCCAAACAAAAATATGATGTATCATAACCTCTCAAGCAAGGGTTTGAAATTTGCTCAATTGAATATTTTGAGTCTCAACAAACATATTGATGAAATACAAATAATTTTGTGCTGTAATGATATACATGTGATTGTCCTTGCTCTTAACGAAACAAAACTTGATGAATCAGTATTATGATAGTGAAATCCTCAGTGAAGTTCCTCATTATAATATTGTTCGTAAAGATCGCAACAGGTCTGGTGGTGGTGTATCATTTTATGTACATGGAAGCGTAGAGTTAGATATTTTTGAAGACTCTCCGATCCTATATATATATATGTCTGGCCTTGAAGCCAATATTACTTCTAAATTCTAGTCGGCCTCCAAACTCAAATTCTGATCTTTTAGTTAATTATGAAAACATTTTTCGAATTCATAGAAATTCTTGACTGTCACCTTATTGTCAAGGGGACATAAATCTTGATATTAAAAAGGAGGTAGACGATAATCACGAGACGTTACAATCAGGTTAACAATATATACTATTTACAATTACTCGTTAATACCACTGAATGTACCCGAATTACAGGTGAATTTGCTTCTCCTATCGATCACACGTTAACAGACAATATTGTAAGAGTTAAAATTAGACTCATTCCATACTTGTATTTGTTACAATTACTATTTGTTTCTCTAGTCTCTTCTCTCTATACATATTCATTTCAAATCATTTGCATATTCACTTACATATTCTTTTACTCAGTTACTCAACCCTTCCTCTATAATTCATCTCCTCTACATACCAAGTCTTCAAACACCTGGTATATGTTCCGTTGTTCTCTTCTTGATTCTTTATTCATGAATCTTGTGTGAATGCTTGAGGTATTTCCACTTCTTACTTATCATTGGTTCTCTTCTCCTTTTCCTTATGAATATTCAGTCTTTCTCTTAAATCCTATTTTGCTATTGGTTTATGATGTATTTCATTTGAATATTCTTTGCCTAAAAATGTTCAGTATGATGCTGCATTGCATATAATAAACTAGATGGAACTTCGACTGCGCGCAGTCGAAAATGATGCCTCCGTCATAGAGCAAGTTTACAAACCAAAACAGAAGAAATTTTTCAAATTCAAGTTCAATTTTAATCCATTAACAGGTTCTCAGAATATCGTGATTACAAGCGATTTCTCATATACATATATGACCCTTTGACCTCATGACCCTAAAATCTACTTGGTTCATTGGCTCTGCAAGATACATACATGATCTAAGTTTGGCAGGAATCCATCAATCTGTTCTAATGATAATGCGATCACGAGCTGTTTTTGCATACATAATGAGCCCATGACATTTTACCTTTGACCTCATGACCCAAGAATCTACTCGGTTCATTGGCTCTGCAAGATACATACATGATCTAAGTTTGGCAGGAATCCATCAATCGGTTCTTGAGATAATGCGATCACGAGCTGTTTTTGCATACATAATGAGCCCTGGGACCTTTGACCTTGTGACCCCAAAATCTAATCAGTTCATCGGCTCTGCAAGATACATACATGATCTAAGTTTGGCAGGAATCCATCAATCGGTTCTAATGATAATGCGATCACGAGCTGTTTTTGCATACATAATGAGCCCTGTGACCTATGACCTTTGACCTCGTGACCCCAAAATCTAATAAGTTCATCTGCTCTGCAAGATACATACATGACTAAAGTTTGGCAGGAATCCATCAATCGGTTCTTGAGATAACGCGATCACGAGCTGTTTTTGCATACATAATTAGTCATGTGACCTTTGACCTTTGACCTCGTGACCCCAAAATCTAATCAGTTCATTGGCACTGCAAGATACATACATGACCAAAGTTTGGCAGGAATCCATTAATCGGTTCTTCAGATAACGCGATCACGAGAACGGGACGTACGGACGGACGGACGTACGTACGGACGTACGTACGGACGGACGGACAACCAGAAAACATAATGCCTCCGGCTACTTCGTAACGGAGGCATAAAGACAAACATACCTGCACTGGACATGATTTGAGTCAGTTGTATTGATTTAGGGCTCTGCTACTTTCATGTTGGAGATTTAGGAGAGAGGATTTAAGTGAGTTGGGCGGTGGTTTTTTGATGATTGGTGTTATAGAGATATATTTATATATATATATATATATATAAGAGGTTATTTTTATTAGATTACAATACCACTGAATGTACCCGAACAAGTTAATTCGCTCCTCTTATCGATCACACGTTAACAAACAATATTGAGATGATCAAGTCCATGGTGTTATACACAATGGAGTAAGCGACCATTCGATGAGCTATCTCATCTGCAAAGTGCATCAAACTCAATCTGGTGTCAAGTACAACGTATATGAAGTCTAGAGGTGTAAGTCTGATCTCTCACAACAGAACTGGGTGAAAGTCGAGGAGGAGAATGATATTGATGAAGCCACTGAAACATTTAAAAAACTATTTGTTCATGTTGTCGATAAACATATGCCCCTTGAAACAAAAGGAGTTCGAAGCAATCCTCATGGATAAATGAAACAAAAATTGAACCTATGAAGCAAAGTGACTTGGAAAAATCCAAAGCTATAACGATCCAAAATCGAAATACCTTGAAAGACTATGATCGTGTGTTAAAAACATCTTTGATTAAGAAAGCGAAACGCAATTATTATACAGAACATCTAATTACTAAGGATCAGAGCTCTAATAACTCATGGAAAACATTGTCTTCATTAATATCCAAGAAAACTCAATCTTTTTCAAATGTTGCTACCCGGGTTAATTTCTAATTCTAACGTAATTATAGTTAATGATAATAATGATACAGGAGTGGAATATCCGTTACAACTTTCTCTGTAAGTGAATGTGATATTTTGAAAGAAATACAACAAATAAAAAATACGAAATCAGTAAGTTTGGATGGAATATCTATAAAGATTTTGAAAATGTCTATAAATGAAATCATTCGACCAATACGCTATCTGATTAAAAAATTCATTCATTATCCAAGGTATAGTTTCAAAGAAATGGAAGATTGCTAAAATAGTCCCTTTACACAAAAAGTGTGATAGATAAATAACTACAGGCCAATTTCCATACTACGTTCTCCAATCCTGGAAAGGGGATCCAAAAACAGCTTATGCACCACTTGCATAGAAACAACGCGTACTTACAGTATACTATATAGAGCAATCAGGTTTTCGTCCAAAACACTCTATTTCTACGGCATTGATTAAAGTCACGGATTATTCTTTCTGGTCCCCAGCTGCACGCAGTGGCGGATCCAGGGTGGGGCCCGGGCCCCCCCCCCCCTCCTGAGAAAAAAAAGAAGGAAAAAAAAGGGGGAGAAAAGAAGGGGGAAAAAGGGGGGAAAAAAGGAAGGGAAAAAAAAAGGAGGGAAAAAAAAGGAGAAAAAAAAGAAGGAAAACAAAAAAGGGAAAAAAAGGAGGAAAAAGAGAGAGAGAAGGAAAAGAAGGGAAAGAGGAGAGAAAGGGGAAGAAAGAAGAAAAGAAAAGGGGGAAGAAGGAGATCGGGGGCGGGGCGAAAGGGCCTCGCCTCCCAGGCTGTTGCCTCCCCCCCCCCCCCCATCAAAAAAATAAGAGAGAAGGAAGGAAATGGAAAGAAAAAAGGAAAAGAGGAGATAAAGGGAAGGAATTTTCCCGCCAACAAGTTGTGGATCGGGGTGGGGGTGGGACAAAAGGCCCTTGCCTCCCCCCCCCGCCCCCGCTAAAAAGGAGAGCTAAAAGGGACCGAAAAAGAGGAAGAAGAAAAAAAAAGGGTGAAAAGAAGGGGAAATAGATCACTTGCGGTTAATCTCGCCAACGACGTGTGGAGAAGGGTGGGGCCGAAAGGATCTTGCCTCCCCCCCCCCAAGCAAACCTAAAAGAGAGAGAAGGAAGGGAAGGGAAAGAGGAGAGAAAGGGAAAGAAAAAAAAGAGAAAGAAGAAAGGTAGGGGAGATCTACAAAGTGTAGATCGGGGGGGGGGGGAGCGGGGCACTGGCATACTGATCGGGGAGGGGGCTCGGGGAAATAAAATTTAAACGTTTTTTTTTCCTTCTAATTCCATAGCGGTGGTTTAAACATAGTGCCGAATTGACATAATTTCAGATTTTTTTCTTAAATAATTTTAATGAAACGTAAAAGCTTTCGCGTTTCGCGCGGGAGGGGAGGGGGGAGGGGAACTGAATTCAGACAAGGATTAAGAGTCGAGAATGGTTCAACGAATCGTCTTCTTTCCCTAATGATTTAATGAAAGGTAAAATCTTCCGCGCTTCGCGCGGGAAGGGGAAACTGAAATCAGACGAGGAATATTTTCGAGAACGGTACAACGAATCGTCGTTTCTCTAATAATTGAATGAAATATCAAAGCTTCCGCGCTTCGCGCGGGGGGGGGGGGGAGGGGGAACTGAATTGAGACGAGGACTAAGAGTCGAGAACGGTACAACGAATCGCCTTCTTTCCCTAATGATTTAATGAAAGGTAAAAGCTTCCGCGCGGGGGGGGGGGGGGAACTGAATTCAGATGAGGATTGAGAGTCGAGAACGGTACAACGAATCGTCTTCTTTCTCTAATAATTTAATGAAACGTCAAAGCTTCAGCGCTTTGCGGAGGAGGGAGGGGGAAATCGCCCCTCTCTGCACCCCCCCCCCCCATTACGTCAGTGCTACATTACGTACCAATATTTGGCTCGCATAATTTCAAATTTGGCCCCCCCCCCCCCCCCCTAAGAAATCCTGGATCCGCGCCTGGCTGCACGTGAATGAAAATGGGCAATGCAGCCGTCCGTTTCACTGTATTTCGTTGTACATTTTTTCGTTCTTAATGATGTAGTCGTTTTTGTTTTCAATTTAATGCCATGTGATTTGTTTTTCTTGTTAATAGAATTTTTGTTATTTTTCTTTTCTTACTTTCTGTTCATTGTTTATTCTTTTTATATTAAGGGAAAAAAACATTGCCTCTTTTGTCCTTTACTTCATTGTTATTCCTTCTTCCCTACTCACCTGTCAGTGATTCCATTCTTTTCTCCTTACTCATTTCTCAATCATTTCCATTGGTTCTCCTAATTCTCTCTCAGGCTATTCTATTATTTTGGACTTGTCCATTTTCTGCTATGTCATTTGTTTAATGTTAATTTATTTGAATGTTCTGCAGTGAGCAGTATGTATTGAGAAATAAAGCAGAGCACTACAGGATTCAGCTTGTATACATTTATTTATTTTGGCTCTCATTATTTTGGCTCTCAAAAACTCATTTTCCAACTAACTTGGAGTTTAGTTAGATAATGAGTTTTATTGCTGACTAATGTTTGACTGATTTTGGATACTGCTCGACTGTTTGTGGGGTGATATTCTCAACTATAATTTAGAAGGTTTACATTATAAGTGTTCCAACATTGTCAGATTATTGGTATGTTCTCTTATGTTCAGGGTATTTGAAATTTTGAATGAAAATAACATAAAAAAAGTGTCAATCAGCAGTATCATTTTGTATTATTTTCCCTCTGCAATTCAATTTAATATACCCTGCATCTATGCCACTGGTTACAAAGATAAAATATTCTTCCTCCAAATCATCCTGCAACATTTATACACAGATGGTTAGAATATATAGATTAGCATATTTATTTGCAAAACAGTAACAACCATAAAAATGTACAAAATATATACATTCCAATATATGCAACTACATGTCAATAACAAATCAGCAATGGCATAGAATTCACATTGACCCTAAAAAAGAACCCATTGATGTGCACTTCTGTCAAAATAAACTTTGTTTTCATCTATCAATGAAATTCGGACCGATAAGTTTCTTAAATATGGTTCTACTTTCTTTTAAATTTAGCACTAATTATGACAACAATTTACATGATGGAATTCAGTGTAAACACTGATCATTTCTGTTCTGTAAGTCAGCCTACCAAGAAAAACGATATGATAATCTGCAATCTGAAAGCCCCCATATACAATGTCAAACCATGAACAAGTTCTATTACCTCACAAACTTATCTTTTTTACCTTTGTGTAACCAAATTACCAACATGATATAAACATGAACAGATTAAGAATATGGAGTATTACATATACTGCATATGAAAATTCTAGGTCTCTGATTGGTCAAAACTGCAGGCATGATATTCGCTACTCAGTGCTGGGCAGTAAACTGAAAAATATTGACGGGCATTGTTCTACTTACGTGTACATGTTAATTTAACAATGGATAAGCGCAGTAAGTAAGAAACACATAATGCTCCTAGTCTGGTAAATTTCCTTTGACACTACAAATAAATAATGTGGGATTCAAAACAAATATTGGCTGCCTATTTTGGGGTCACATTAAAAACTAAAGCTCCACAGTTATCTAGAGACTGCACGTTATGCACAATAGTTTCAAGATCACCTTAAGCAATGGTTTTAACCATGCCAATCAAAGCAGTCACTATTTTTATATAATTCATTCTTCATGTGGAGAAAAAATGCCCAGTTTAATTTATGAGGCATCTTCAAGTGTAAAAAGATGTTTATTTAATTATGGACTAGAATATTTTTAAAAAGTTAATAAATGAATAAGTATTTCAAATAAATTCAAAGTCTGCTTTTTTCTGTTATACTTGTACTTCAACATTGTATGTACCACCATAATTGCCCACAATTTAACATTGTGATGCTGTAATAGATTGATGACCAGCTGCAAGGCAAGCATGGCAGCTGTTTTCCACTCTTTCTGCAATGTCTGTGAGATTCTCAGGTAGGCCTATTGTTTATCTAACCAACAAACATAATCAAAGTATGAAATTGGCCTACAAAGATTTTTATGACATAGCTCAAAAATATATATAACTGTAAGACAATTTAGTTTGATTATTTGATACCACTTGCTTTTCACTTCAATTAAAAAATGTTGTGATTCCTGTATCTCATACCAACTGTGAACACAGAGAGTAAACAGAAAGTGAATTGGCTAAACATTTATCTCATCACATCAATATTCTACTGCTACTGCCAGTACTCCTACTACTTCTACTCTTTCACCTTCTATTGCTACTCACACATATAATTATATGTGACTTACATTCTAAAGTTCTACATTATACATTTCCCTGCCAAAACAAAATGAAATCATACTGTTGGTTCACAAACAATAAATTTCACATACAGTGATAATCCTGAGGATCACATTTTCACTGAGGCAAAAACAGAGTGACATACGGTACTGCTGGTTTACACTTATATACAAAAATGTGATACAGATAACACTATAAAAATCTGACCAATCGGCTAGCTAAATCAATTAGGCATAGTTTAGACAAATATTGCCTGTGTTCATTTCACGACACCTGTATTGTGGAGACTTGGATAAAAACATAGTTGACAGGAAGAAATTTATAAAAAAATGAAACATACAATATATTTTGTTAAAGATTCACAACAGCCAATGTAGGATTACACCACAATCATTTTAGGATTCTGAAGAAAATGTTGAATTCGTGAACATGATAATGACAAATTAGCTGCATCCTCATCAAATTATTACACTTTCAATCAATTAAGATACGAGTTAGTCATTCAGGAATGTCTTTCTTTGTTTGGCACTTCTAAATAAAAATAATGCTCATGGGGTCTGATCCATGAATTTGTATAAAATTAAATTTTGTTGGAGTCATGTTCTTTCCAACCCAGTATTGAAGTTGGACTGATTTAATTAAAAGCACATTTACTCTTTGTTCAAATATATATCCACCAAAGATATATGCGCAATGGGAATTTTTTCCATTGGCATTTTTTCAGTTCTTGAAATATCAAAAACTGGGTTAGTACAGTGAGGCTTCCACTTCTAAAAGTGACTAATTATTTACTGATATACTTCATAAGATCAAGATCTTCTAAGGTCTTTTCAACAATATTTTGCCATCCCTTGTTAGCAGCAGGATTAATAGGACTTGGGTGCATGATGGTAACCACCCGCACCCCTTCCACCCCTCCCTTCGCGAGGGCCTTCTTGGTCCTAGCCTCGGCAAACTTCCCAATCCCTACCACCACCTTCACCCCCAACAGCTGGATCAACCTACATAGATAGTCATCACAGATATCATTCAGAGGATTGCGCATCTCTATCTTCATGGACGGAGGAGTGACATTCTTGCTCGTTGACGTCATGAACACTAGAGGGCAGTGGTTGTAAACAAAACATTCCTTGAAGAAGTTCTCTGGAGTGCCACACAGATCCTTCCATAATTTCCAAAAACGCTGTCCACTGACCTCACTGCGGTTACAGTCGAGCCCAATGATGATACGCTTGGGATGTTCCTTTGGGGGTTTGCCAACATTTCCTGTAATCTTCATCCAGTCTTTCACATAGTTGGTTTCTCCAAACGGTACCTATCAACAAAGCAATTTCCAACAAACTGGATAAAATGTGATACAATGCATTGCTTAATATTTAAATAAGCATCTATTTGTATGTTCATATCCTTTACTTAGAAATATCAATGAGACGACACTTCACTTCTTCACATCATTTCTAACACAAGTAATTACATTATAAAATGTTAACTGAAAGTAGATTTGCAACTGATATTCAAAATATACCACTTAATTCTTAGTATAAAGTCCTTTCCAGTTATTTGGTAAGTAAATAGTACTTATCTTGTAGTTGCAATGGTTAACAATAGACTCTACAACTTTAATAAAGTAAGAAGCAAAATAATTAAAATCAATGCATTTGATTTACCCCATTCTGTGCCATCCCAAATGGGCCAGGATTCATTCCAAGGAAGAGCACAGACTTGGTCGAGTTGCCAAACTTTCTGACGAAACAGTCATGAGTCTCCTTGGCATATTCCAGAGGATTGTAGATGTAACTCACAGGGTCGCCGAACTTGAGCTTGTCAAGTTCTCTCACCATGTCCTCCATTAGCGAGATGAACTTTTCTGCAATGCCATCTCCATTTGACTGAATTGTAGCAGAGCTTGGGAGAGATGTGGGTGGTGGAGTTGTTGGCAAGCCTGATGCTGGTGGTGGTGGTGGTGCTGTCACAGACGTTGCAGGATCATCTCCTGATGGCCCACCTGTCTTCAGCTTCTTGCGAGGCATTATGATTCTCTATAAAGTGATGAAAATAAAAGTCTAAAAAGTCTAAAAAAGCCCAAACCTACAAAAACTGATCTGATCGATTCCATAATTCTCCCAACTATATTATTACAATTTAATTACATTTTACGTGAATGTAAATCATCACAATTGGCTCTATATATATACCATTCTAGACATTTAAGTATTGAAAGATTTTTTTAAAGCCTGTCTTATGTCTTATTTCCATGGAAAAACGGTTAGTTAGAGGGTGTCGCACAGTAATGCCTTCACAGAAAACCATAAATATTTTTGTGGTTTGAGAATTTTTAAAGGAATTTTTGCGGTCAGAGGGCAAGTAAAGTACATAAAAACATTACACAGTTTTTTCATCAACCTTCAACAATGTTACAAGCCGAACAACAAAGTACAAGAGAATTATAGGGCCTGAATTTTTAATCAGAATCTTCATCAGAGGCTGAATGACGAAGAACAAAGTATTTTATTCTATGGCGTTGATTTCACCAGGATTATGCAATATGTCAGGCACAGCCACACACACTCCCATTGTTGGAATAAATGCTTCTGGCATATGTATATGTGTTCCCATCTATTATTATCGGTTGTGTTATTCTTATAAAATCTGGTTACTTTGAATAAATTTTCCCTTACATCAGTGTTAACAATTTCTGAACGGACTCGTTGCAGCTGGCTTCTGATTTCCTTAAATGTGGGTATATCTGGTGGATGGTGGTTTCCTGTATCCCGAACGATGTCGTATGCCCTCCTTATGACAAGAGTTGGATTACTTCTGAGCAATGCAGTTGCTTCGTCAATAAATTGTCGGCGACGGATTCGCTCAT
The DNA here is from genome assembly GCA_035222895.1 of Strongylocentrotus droebachiensis. Taxonomy (NCBI): domain Eukaryota; kingdom Metazoa; phylum Echinodermata; class Echinoidea; order Camarodonta; family Strongylocentrotidae; genus Strongylocentrotus; species Strongylocentrotus droebachiensis. The sequence continues at coordinate 27,065 of JAVYIG010000391.1, forward strand.
CATCGGGTTCATGCGTGTGATCCCCAAGCGGCCGCTGTTGAATATGAATCTCTGGATTTGTATGATTAATGTTGAAGCGGTTTGTTATGATTGTTTCACCACAGTTGACTCTTGCACATCGCCAATAGATCCGAGTGTGTGAACTGTTGCTACGGGTGTATCTACAGAAGATAAATTTAAAGAAAAAGAGAAAGAGAGAGAGAGAGAGAGAGAAGTTTTTATTATTTATTGTTTTGATTTAATTATATTAAAACAGGTGCAGTGATGGAGAGAGAAAAAAAACATTCTACCATTTATTATATTATTATTAGGAGTTTATCATCTAATGTGTCTGTGTTACTTTATGCATACCACTTAGTATTCTAATGCTCAGAACCAGGTGTAAAGGGGCAAGTCCACTAGCTCCAAAAATAATTTACTTTCAATAGAAGCAGAAAAATCAGACAAAGTAACCTAAAAATAAAATAGTTTGAGCAAAATTGGATAAATAATAAGAAAGTTATGAATTTCGTATAGACATGAAAAACTTTGAAAATCACAAAACAAATTGGCAACTCACTCATGAGTCTGAGACGTCATTGCCTCACTATCCACTAATTGTTTTCTTTATATTGATAATGTAAATTTCCCCTTTCCCCCCTAAGAATCTTATTTGTTCGGACCAGCATCCAAGTTTTTGTGTGGATGCACTAATATAGACTAGAGTAATGAAAAATGTGAATTTTGATTAACTATTCATATAAAAATCAATAATTATGAAATTCAGAAAATGTTATTAATTCTTTTAAGTTCATTAAAAAGATTTTGTGAAATGTCATGCATGCAATATGATACAAACTATATAACCTTGGCATAGGCATGGGGAAATCAAGTTTTGGGGAATAAAAAGGGAAATTAATGGAATAAATATATATATAAAGAAAATGATAAATAGTGGGGCAATGACGTCATAAACAAATAACCAAATTGGCAATTTGTGTAGTGATTTCCATTGTTCTATAGTTTTTCCATACTTTTTCAAAAATTCTTAACTACCTTATTAGTTATCCGATTTTAATCAATTTTGTTTGCTCCGTTTCTCTTTTTTGTGTGCATCTATTAAAAGTAATTTATTTTTGGAGTGGATTTGTCCTTCAACAGAAATGTTGTCAAGTTTTAATGGTTGCATGATTCCGACTCCTGTTTAATGTAAACTTCTAAGACATTTAATACATAATCAGGAAGACTCTAGTAAACAAAATTTTACAGACCTGAAGCAACTATTTTTCATAAAATTTTATCAGTTAGGATTGTAAAAAAATAGTTGATATTGTGTGGATTTCAAGGTTGTGAAAAGTACAAAGTCATATATAATTTTCAGTCTCACTATGCCAAGATAATTCTAGATGAGATTACATTAGGAAAAATGGTTAATTAAGATACCAAATCAGCAACTGGGCGACATACTTGCCCAACAGAAAATTGTACTTGCCCTGGGCAAGCAGGCAGGTGCTAGTGCCAATTTCGAGTAATTTGTAGTATTTAAAGCATGATTGGAGGGCAATTAATCACAATTTATCTAATTTGATATATTTCAAACATAATATATATATTTTTTTAATATAAAAAAAATATGTTTACAACACTCAAGTCTACGGATGCGATTTAAATCGCGATTTAAATTGTGCTAACCATGGTAGAGATTCCAAGTTTCCAGACTTATCTGACATGAGAGCATCATTTTCATGTAGTTCTACACAGAAAAATCCCCCAAATTACACGTTATTTACACACTATTAATTGCCTTTTGTCTAGCAAAATTGTTCTTCAAAGACTTGTTGACACATGTAAAAGGTCAACTATTCGGACAGGCTGGGCTATATCTGGCTGGATTCTTACAAGATTATCTGAAGGTATTTGATACATTTGGCTCTCAATAATGTGGAAAGATATCCTACACCAGGCCTTCTCAACTAGTTTATTAGAAGCGCCAAAACAAAAATGAATTGAGGTTGAAGTGCCAACCTGTATGTTTGGTGACTGTGTTACGAGGGAGCGTAGCGACCGAGCCGATACCGGGGGGGGGGGGGGGGGGGGGGGGGGGGGGGCGAAGCTGTGGCATTTTTAACACCTTTTTGTTCCATAAAACATCAATCATAATTTCATATTGATGTGAATTAATTAGTACAATTCCTGGCTAAAATCTACACTGGAAGTTAATTTATATGTAGTTATTTTGCTGCAATAAACACGGAAAATGTCAAAATGAAGTGAAAATCAAACAAACAAAATGGCTTGCTTACATTTTGGGCTCAACTTCGACTGCGACTTTTTGATTTTTTGATTTTTTTTTATTTTAAAATAAATTGTTTTAATGTTGTTCTTTCTTTAATTTTTAATTTTTAATTTTTATTAATTTTTTGGAACAGCCGCGCGCCACTCTGACTGACCGCAAGCGCCACAAGTGGCGCGCGCGCCGCCAGTTGAGAAGGCCTGTCCTACACAATTACTATTTGAGAAATGGAATTCCAAACTCCAGCTAAAACATCAAATTAAAATGAAATACCATACACCAATATCAGTGTTTCCAAAAAGAAGGTATCCATCCCAGTTACAATCAACAAGTGGTGGATAAGATACTAATCAATCCATTATTTTCTTTGATATATCATATCATAACTACTACACTACAGGGGTACGGAGGGTTCGGGGTGTTCAAATACCCCTCTTCAGCAAAAAAATTAATGTTTCAGTTTTTCAGGTAGTCAAGCACACCCAATCTACACCACTGAATGAAGCTAAAACACCCTCTTTGACAAAATCCTGGGTACGACTATGCCATGCGGCAGGGGCGGATCCATGGAGCCGGCGACGAGGTAAGGGGGCCAATTTGTGAGAAAATATTAAGCAGCGACTCGACCGGCCAAATAAGCAGGGGGGGGGGGGGGGAATAGGAACTCTCTTTATTTTTTTACTCAACACCCCCCCCCCTCCCTTTGAGCAAAAAATACTCTCTTTTTTTTGTTGGGGGGGGGGGGGGCTATTATTTTTAGCCAGGGAAGAAGGCCCCTTGGATCCACCGCCCTGCCATGAGGCATGATAATAATTGTTTGATACCAGATTCTGCTCAGAATACTGGCTCAGGTCTTATATAGGCTCAATGTTTTGAAGGAGAAGATGCAGAACTCCTTTAAAAGCTGAAATGCTGTTTGGCCAGACTCCCTGTCTAAGGGCACCGAGCTGAGCCTGAGCCCGAGGGTTGAGGCTGAGCTGTGCCCTGCCCAAGACCCAAAATGCTGAATATATTGATTATTGTTGAAGTGATAGAGCCAAGCTTATGTTGAAAGTCTAATTTACAACTTTAAGGCATATACATTTTATGAGAGAAAATGTTAAAATACCAGGTACCAACTTTTAAGGGGTATGAACTATGATTTATTTAGAGCAAAACACAATGTAATATGTATAGCCCACGTACCTATAGCCTCTGTAGATCAAAATTCTGCCACCGCGCCTGTCTGCATGCGTGACAGTCGGGGCGTCAAGTGCCCCCAAGGGATTCAAGGCTGCCATGTCTTAAAACGCTCAAAGCACGATGCAACAAAGGTTGTCTCTATATAATTATCAAAGATAAAAAGGTAAAATATACTTTTTATAAAGAAATAATACAGGGCCCGCCACCATTCACATAATGCCAAATGGTCACAAAATCATATCTTAATCTTATTTGGCTTAAAATCTTTGAAATCTAACATCCTTTAATACTTATAACCCGGTGGGGTCACTCAATGTGACTTCCGGACCGCATGACCGTTACTAAAATCGCGGAAAAAGGGGTCAATATCAAGCAATGTCCGCGGACAAAATATTCCTCGAAATAAAGAAAATAGGGGTGCATAGGTGTCCTCGAAATTGATAAATAGGGGTCATGAAAAGGGAAAAGAGAAAACCGGGAAGGGAAAAGAGAAAACCAGGAAGAAAAATTCTCGGAGCCGAGTCTTGTCCTTGAAATATGGTAAAATAGGGGTAAATTTGCGAAAGTGTCCTTACTATCTTATAAATAGGGGTATTCCAAATTACGATTTTGTCCTTGTTTTGACGTAAAAAAGGGGGTTAAATTTCACAAAATGTCCTTGAAATTGACCGCAAAAGGGGGTTATATGCATTTGTGGTAACGGTCATGCGGTCCGGAAGTCACATTGAGTGACCCCACCGGGACTTATAAGGAAGTATATCGTGCAATATTGTATATTTACGAAAAGCTTGAATTTGGTATAAAGAACTTATTTCAATTAAGTCCCTTAACCCCCTCTCTGTTATTTCCTTCCTTTGCTGAGGGTTAGGGACATGATAGATCAGCCCCTTGATGGCAATGCTGCAACATCCCGGGCCCCCCCCCCCCTCCTCCTACACACAGCAAAGGCTATGTACGCCACCTATATGAACTAAAGTTGTTGGTAATATGTACAAGCTTGTACCAAGGGAATACTGCGTGGAGGGAGAGCCAAATGGCGCAGCATGGTCGGACCGATTGTGGAGGGGGGGGGGGGGGGTGAATGGGCCCGGGGTGATTGGTTGTAGTGTATACACTTTATTGGGGCACGCCTTTTATTTCTTTAATTATTGGTTCAGAAATGTACGGTTTCAATAAATGTTTTCAACAATTATTTTGGGCAAAGTGTCGTCCCCCCGCCCAATAGCTATAAGAGGTGTTAACTTTAACATGTGTGATATGCCTTCTAGGCAGGGGCGCGGCGGCGATCCGGGGGGGAGGGGGGGGGAGAAACGTCCCCCCTGAAAATATAGCAAATACTAAAGACTAGAACACCCCCTATGCTCTGGGGGGCCCAAGAGTGCGCGTGTTCATACAAATATTTTCTCGCTCGTCAGCTGCAATACCTCGCATAATATATCCTTAAACATGAACAAGTAAATATTGTAGAAAAGTGAAGTGCGAAAAAAGCATATTGCTTGTTTTTGTACCACATGTATATAGTTTTGCCAAGGAATGTAATTTTTTAATACAACAAAATTTCAAAAACCTGTGAGGGGGAAGGCAATTCCGTCACCTTCATCCCTCTCGTTTACTCCCTTGCACTGGCGTAGGCCTACTCATGGGGGGGGGGGGGGGGTGGAGAGCAATTGCCTCCCCCCCCCCCCCCCCCCATAAAATTCAAACAATTATTTCTAATTCGATAACAGTGATTTACAACTGTTGCTGAAATGGCGCATGATCTTTTTCCCAGAGCTTCCGGGGGCTCTGCCCCTTGGACCCTACCAAGGCACCAAGGGCCCTAATTAGCCTTAGGCGGGACCTGCATGGTTGCCCATCTGACCATAATGAGCAACCATTTCGGAGGTTGATGGACACGGGTGGGCACACTTGTGTATGAAAGCTAAGAAATTAGAGCATGCATGCTTTAACTAGTTACACGTACCTAGCTATTTTGGTGTCGAGTGCAAGCCATGGTCAGGATCAGTACGATAGAGTCTATAGTCTAGACAGTTAAAAGTAAAACCAGGATTCCCAGGAAGCTGTAACTGTAAGTGTAACAAAATGCTGTCACTCAAGATCAGGTCATGAACTTGTGAAGATTGGCAAGATGTCAGGCTTTAAATTTGCCATTGATTTGATGCTCATTAATTATACATATGACACGCACTGTTTTTTGTGTTAATATAGCGACCTGGGCCTGGGATAATACTATTAAAAACTGTGAAGTCATAATGCACATTCTGCATAGCCTAGCCCTAGATCTAGTCTAGAATCTAGTTTGTGTTGACTTGAGGCCATGCATGCATGAGGGGCACACACAAATGTCAAGCTACGGGACTGAGTCTGATCTCAGTTTCAGTGTGACCAAGTCCAAAGCCAAAGGCAAACCCACATCACATGTGTGATGTGTTTATCATTATTATATCATATTTCAACTGCTACAATTTTGGAATAAATGTTATATCATCACATAACACTTCATATATTTCATTTACGACAAATCTTAATTAATTAAAAAAATAAGGCCTGAGAGGGATTCGAACTCTCGATCTTCTGTTTACGAGACAGACGCCTTGCCACTTGGCCACCAGGCCTCCACGACTTCCATTGCTGAAATTAGATTATTTATACTAAACAATGTAATCAAAAAAAGAATTAGCTGCAAAGAAGCGATAAATTCATAATCTTTTACCAAATTTTACTTTAAATTGATTTCAAAATTACCTCGAGGCCAGAATGTAGAAATTAAGAGCACCAAAAATCAGTTTTTGGGGCATTCTCATCTGCGAAATCCCTAGCTGAATTTTGTCTCTGAAATATGAAGATCCTCGTTCTTAAGAACTTCTATCGAAATGTTTTAATTTTTATTAACACGTGGTAAAGATTGATGTTTTTGGACTGTAAAATACTTTATTATAGTATTTTTTATTATTATAAATAATGCCAAATATTCAATTATTTATTAAAATGTAATAATGAGAACAATCAAAAATATTATATAAGAGTAAGGAACATATTTTCAAATTGGTAATCAAGTTTACTTTCCCGCGATGTGGCGGTAAATTGGAAAAACTTCAAGATTTCGAAAAGGTGATATCTTCATTTCTTTGTAGATTTATTATTTGATGTGTAATGAGCATTTTGTTGCTTCATATAAGTGAGGAATTCTATTGACTGTACCACTGCTGTGTTATCACTATCTAAGTGTGATGTGATTTGTGAGACTGTGTCTGTGCTGAGCTGACTAGATCTATATGAATGACGGAGTCGCGGGATTTCTCACAAAGTCTCAGTCAGTCACAGTCCCACATGCTCGATAATGTGTTATTCATAAAGTTAAATCGATCAATTTTTTAAACATCAGATCAACATCAACAGTAGACTCTATACAGAAGGGAAGAAAAGGTAATCCTGTTGGTCTTCCGGTCGCTTCTTCTTATGGTTGTGATTAACTAACAGACGAAAACAGACGAACGCGTCTGCAGCTGCATGCATTTACGCAGACGTTTCATATTTTCGATCGACGCATCGGTGATGCAAAAAACGGATTCTGTGATGATTTTCTTGATGCATTTTACATTGACTTTGTACAGAGACCTTGACATTATGAGCAATAAATCCTTGGGAAGACGGACAACCCATAAAAGTAGACGGTGAACTAGGGCTGCGACTAGTAGTAGATCTAGTCACACATAGGAGCATCACTATCCTGGCTGTGTAGTAAAGGCTGTGCTTTTGATTCTCAACATTTCAAACACCACTGCTGTACAAAACTCAACTGATTTCACTCAAAATCGATACTTTAGTGACAATTGATGACACCTAAATCAGAGATGCCAACTAGTATGGATTTCCCGTAATTGGTACGGAAATTAACGACCATTACGGCAGTACGGAATGTTGTCTAAAAATTACTTCTTTTTTTTTTTTGCGCATAGGGATCTATCGTAGCAAGTGCTGTACAGTATGGTGGCCATCCAGCACTCGCTGCATGAGAAAGATGGAAAATTATCAAGTATTCTCTTAATAGAAGCCATTTTTCATTGAAAACTTATGTGTTGTGATGAACTGAAAATCAATATTTAGCAACTTTGTGGGAATAAAATCACAACAAATTTCAGATAATCATGCGCGCATGCGTCCGCTTGCCATTCTTTTAAGATTCATGGCGCCGCATAGGAAATTACTGATTTATTCCCCAAATTACTGATTTTGAGCCTTATGGTTACTGATTTGTGCTCTGAAAGGTTGGCATCCCTGCTAAATAGCAGTAAAATAGATTTTTTTCAACTTACTGATGTTAAAAAGAATAATTTAAAAATTCAAATTGTAAGTCTAGTGTCAAACTTTGCTTACAGCTGCATCGACATGATTGTGTACAGTCTATGAGATATTGTGTGGTGTGTATATTTGTGTATAGACTTCTAGGTCACTGCCTCACAGCATGTATGCAGTGCTAGAGGTCAATACGCATTAGCATTGACTCTCTTAGACCGAAAACTTCAGTCTCTCTAATCGTCGGTTGTTCCACTGAGACTACGTCTGGCTCCACTAGACCTCCGATTATAGAGACTGAAGTCTGGGGACCTCTTTCTGTACGGGACTGTACGGAACAAATGGTTCGGTTCGACCGGACCGCGATGAATGAGATATGCAACAAGATTTTCACTCTTTACATCCTCATAACTGCTGCAATTATAATACAAATTAGTTCAGTTTTATTAAAGAAATGACCCAAATCAGATGGTTATTGCTGTCTATGACTCTCTATGCTTTGCTGGAGTGGTAGTAGTAGAGGTCTAGTACTAGACCTAGTTGTAGTAGTAGATCTAGATCTAGTACTAGTAGTAGTCGAATGCTCGAGTACTCGCACTGTTGACAACTACTCGAGTACGATTTCTCGTACTCGAATATTCTGCCGCAAAAAAATAAAAAATAAAAAATTCCCAGTCACCTGGCACTGTCCAGGCCGACGCTTACCCGTGCCTGGGAGAGCGCCGGGCGCTGGAGTGGTACCGTCGGTAAAAATGTTTCCTAGCTCAATCACTGTCAGACTCACCACTCAGAAACTGTGACCAAATGTCTGGATTTCTGTTTGGACTTGGTCTTCTTGGAGGAAAATGGATTATTCTGCCATCTTTGGTTGTTAAAACAGCATTGTTTACTGTTATTATTATTATTAAATCGGTGCCTTCAACTGCAACTTTAAATTAAAAAAAAACATGGCGTCCGAATATTCGAGTATTCGCTTGACAAGTTGTAAGCCTGGGAGTGTACTCGGGTACCTCATTACACGGTTGAGCACATCCTTGTGGTGAACTAGGGTTATTTTTCCCCGGGAATACATTTTTGGCATCGCCAGCGTGCGCTTCGGTAACCCGAAACCCGCAGAGCACCGATGAAAAAAAAACGTCTGTGAAAATGCAGACAATCCTTATTTTTGAGGACGCATTTTGTCTGCGTTTACATGTATGAGGATATCCTTGTTTGAGACGAGGACGATCATCCAAAAAAAAAAAACGCATAAAAACAGCGGAATCGCAGTAGATCTAGAAGTAAACCCCTGCAACCCCAACAAAATCTTTGCTTTACTGTTAAATTTTAATGAAAAAGCAAACATTTTTCTGAAATTTTACTGGCATGGGCGGCCATGGACAGGCCAGTGTACTGCCTACTGGTAGTGTCGACTTTTCGTGAACATCTGATTTTTCTCTCCAAAATCTGATTTTTTTTTTAGGATACTCGGTCTGTTTTTTTGTGTCAAGAGGTTGGCATCTCTGCTCTATTATTATCACAACATAATGTGGGTTATGCTATGCATATATCTAGAATCATAAACAATTTTGAGCGCTAGTGTACTTTCGTATCCATTTTTTAACAGTTTCATATCCATTCTAAACTCTAAAGCAAAGGAATTTTAGCCCAATTTTTACTAATTTTAATCATTGTAATGTAGGCATGCATTATAATCCAAGATGGTGGCCCGCATGTTTTGCCTCTTCTCTTAGACCAATATTATTAATTTCAAAGTCATGAAAAGGCACTAAATATCAACAAACATGGTCTACAACAACTCCACATGACAAAATAATCCCAACTATGAATTTTTTTAAAGCATTTGATAGCCAAAAACTTGAAAATTTTCGGCATTTAAAAAAAAAAAAAAATCTGCCAATTTTTTTCCGATCATTTTTATTGATCGGTGGTCAGAAATTATTATCCGATCACCCCCTGATCAGCTCAAGATCGGCCCCGATCCGATAATCTGTTACAGGCCTTGCAACAGAGATGCCTTTTGTTTCAACTTCTTTCCAAGAACCCTTCGGGTATGGATTCTCTCCCCCCCCCCCCCCCCAACCTGAGTCACCTCCAAAGTGTTCAAATTTCACTACACACTCTCTCTCTTCTCTCTCTCTCTCAAATGCTTACGTTCTCATTTGTCAACAATATCCTGTTTCGAGGCTCAGGACCAGGAACAGAACAGATTAAGATATTGTTCCTTTTTTGCCTTCAAAATTTCAGATTGGGTAAATAAACAGCAAGCAAAATGGCTGTGGATGTTCTTAATCCAGTCAACATGAACTGTGAATTACTAGCGACCTGCAATGCTCTTGGGTTCTTAGAAGGTCATGTTTATCAGAAGGAACCGGATTGCTTGGGTAAGAGAACAATGCAGCTCAGATCTTCCTGTTAAAATATATATTTTGTTTTATTATTCAAATGTATCATGTGAATTAATTTTTGTCTAAATAATAGATTGCATTCTTTATTTCATTACCAAAGACAAATTGACCCTGATGTACAGTACTATGCACATCTGACATTGTTATCTGGCCTGGAACACTTTTAATTAATCAAGTATTCTTAACTCTTAAATATTTGTTAGCCCAGGAAACAAAGCCTGGGCAGCTAAATTGTTTTCATGGGCGCCGACATGTGATGAAAATTGTGTATGGTGGTCCATTGAATATTCTCATGTTTCAAAACACAAACAAATGGAGGGGAAAAATGACATTATTTTGTTGTAATTTTTTTTTCTCCTTTTCATCAGAAACTATCAAGGATCTCATTCGCTTCTTGAGAAGAGAAGATGAGACATGCAGCATTCGACGTCAACTTGGTCATGCTCAAATTCTGCAGAATGATCTTATACCACTAACCAAGCAGTACGGCAAGGATGAAGAATTGTTTGAAACAACCATCAGGTAAGAAATTTTATAAGAACTGTAAAAGAACAAATGTTATTTTTTAGCACTTACCGGTAGATTGAAATGTATTATCCTACAACTTGATAGGATTTCATTTGTTAAAGCGATAATTTAATTGTTTTTCTCCTAATATGTTTTACGACTCAAATATCAACAAAGAATGTGATCCTGAAACATGTAGTAGTTCATGGGCAATGTGATAATACATGGATATTTCTTAGTCTGTTTTTTTTTTCTTTGCTTGAACATTGAAAAATTGTTTCTTGAAATTCTATCAAGTGTTTTGTGATAAATCATTTAATTTGTATCTAATTGGTTATCCAACGTTGCGTTGTGAAAAGTATTTCTAATTCTTACTGTTCCTAATATGTAGTTATTGTTATCACTGTGGAACATCTTTAAAGTACCTCTGCTACCAGAGCCCTACAAACAAGAAGATGTCTAAAACTTCAACAATTGCACATTTGCCTTATATCCTTTGTAGTGCACTAATCCTATAATATTATGGGTTGTGGCTGGGAAAACTCAAATACTGTAGCTGAAAAGAATATTACTCTTTAGATCAGAATTTTTTGTTAAAAGTAACTAGTGTAGAGAACTAGAGACATGAGAAGAGAACTTTTTTTCCCAAACATATAGTACATGTAACCTGCATTGTCATTTTTCCATCCATCAGACTTCTGGTTAATCTGACCCAACCTGCTGAGCTGTGCTTCCAGAATGTCCCTGATGATAAGACGTTCCGCAACTATTTCCTGGAAGTCTTGTCCGATCTCCAAGCTTACAAACAAGCATTTGCTTCCGAAGAGTTTATGGCTGTCATGGCGAGAAAACTTAAGAAGATGCTGGATATGGTATGAAAACATTGAAACCTCAATTAAAGTTTGTTACTGAATCATCTTTTCTGGTTATTTAAAAGAAATAAATTCATTGAAATATCAATCTTTTTTCTTTTCTTTTTTTTTTCTACTTTTTTAAAATATATTTTTTAAACTTTTCATCAATTTCACAAAAAATGGCGTCAAAGATTAGCCATATTTCCCCACTTTGAATTATAGATGGTCAAGTCTTATTCAGAGTATTTGGGTTATTAGTTAAAATGGTATTTTTTAAGATTCAGTAATGCATTTATTGTTTAACTGATACCAGAGCCTATTACACATTAGCTTGATATATGAATTACATTAGTACACTTGTAAAATAATAATTTTAGCACTTTTCCTTTTTATTCCCTTTCAAACACTTGGATTACACAAAATGCTTATAAAAATCTTTGTAGAGAATACAATGTGTTACTTTTATTTCAAAAGTGTTAAGCAGATACCAAGAGAATGTGCTTTTAGGTATATTCAGTTGATGATTTCCTGAATGTGTTGATATCAATATTTTCCGCATTCCTCATTCATCTTCATTGTCTTTTCTAATCCTTTAACCAGGAATGGGAGAGTCGTCGTGAAGACCACACCCTTCTCATGGAACGCATCTTGCTCCTCGTTAGGAATGTCCTCCACATACCAGCTGACCCTAATGCTGAGAAGGTACACAAATAAAAAGACATTATTTTTTTCAGTAGTGAATGAAGGTTTCTTTGTGCTGATATTGAAGTTATTTTTAATCATAATGGTAACAATATTGGCTTCTTGTAAGATGGTTATGTCCACCACACATAGTGCTCAAAGCAGTGTTTTAGGGTAAGGGTTATGATCAGGGATGGTGTTTGTTGCAGGGTTGAAGATATGAATTTGGTTAGAGCAGGGGGCCACAGAGCATTTTTTAGCTTGGTGCAGAAACATGTGTGGTGTCATTGCTCAAGCACTCAAATATTACCATACAAAGTCATGTAGCTTTAGCTGGGCTAACAATTTTGACGTTTAAATATGTCCAGAAATTCCTGTGTAACAACATACCCATTTACTACACATGGGTAGAGGATGGTGATTATAGATTAATATATTGTCAAAGGATGTAATTGCAATGCCAGGAGTTGAACCCATAACCTTCACATATCCAGTCATATTTTAAAACCACTAAGCCATGACACCTTAACAAACCTCTATCTTGCAAAGAATCAGGGTAGTATGAATATTTTGTTCTTATACTTTCTGTTTTTGACAGAGAACTGATGATGATGCCAGCGTCCATGACCAGGTTCTGTGGGCTCTCAATGTGAGCGGGATGGATAAGCTGATTCTCTACATAGCTAGTGCTGAGGGAGAGCAGCAGTGGTGCATGCATGCAATAGAGATCATATCACATATGCTCAGAGAACAGGTAAGCAATAGATACTCAACTTCATGTACATATGGTAAAGCTGTGAGCTAAAAGAGTTTCCCCAAAGGTTAGGACGCTGACTCTTTCTGAAACACAAAAGTGTTTGTGAAATGCTGAAGATATTCCATTTTTAAATGTCTTTTCATCTATATGGTGCCCTGATTTTCATCTAGTTCTTACTTCTTAGTAACTTTTTGTCTTTATGTACATACTTTCAGTGCCTTGTTTCTTAAAACTTGTGTGATTTGAAGTACGATGTACATTCAAGAACATTTATCCTACTTGACTAACAGACACGTCGGTGACTAAGAGACACTACTAAATTGCTATTGATAATAACTTGAACTTAGTTGCATATTAACTGCCATTGGTATCAATGTAATACTCCATCATTTCCATCTATTTCATTTGCCACAAATTCAGCATGACATTCTTTTAAATGATTGGTAACGTGAAATATCCTTTTCACGCTAATTGCACTTAATATGTCGTCAAAATTGTATGTGAGGTAATAAATGCAATAATGAATTAAAACGTTTAAAATGTCTCCATGTAAATATCTGATGATAATGGACATTCTTTTATGCTTCAATATTGTGTGACCTTTAGACCCCAGAGTCCATTGCCAAAGCTGGCAGAGTGCAGCATGCCAGTGAGAGACTGAAAGAGGAGAAGGAATTGGAAATGATCCGGCAAAGAGAGCTGTTGGAGAAGAAATCAAGACTTATGAAGGCTAGTGGCAGGTATGGAAGATTGTAACAGAAAAGAAATGTTTCTGTTATTCACATAATGCTTGTGAGAATAATTGAGCAAAGTTTGTCATCACCTGTAGATAAGAGTTCATTTTATTGTCTGTACACATCTCAGTGAAACAGATCATTAATTATCCTATCTTTGCCTCAGCTAAACTTCCTCCAGACTCTATTTCATCAAGAAAATTGACTTAGAATTAAAGTTGTGATTGGGAATTTAAGTGAGGTTTATTGTTCATAGTTAGGGTATTGTATAATGTTTATTGTAGGGTTTAATTTAGGTATTGATTAGTGTTTAAGGTTGACCGCAGTCCGCAAAATAATTATTGCTGAAGCATATGTCATACAATCGTCAGATGTATTTCCGTCTTGTTATCCCACTCAGGCATTCTCGCTTCGGAGGCTCCTTCTACATGACCAACTTCAAGTCGATCAGCGATCGTGACCTCATCTACCACCGCCCCCTTCAGCAGGCCAAGACCATGACCTTTGAGAGTACCAAGAACACCACCAAGAAACCCAAGAACAAGCTACCCTTACAGGACGGGACCATCAACAGGAGATCAACCCTGAGCATCAGACTCTTCCTCAAGGACTTCTGTATGCTCTTCCTTGATAACTGCTACAATCCACTCATGTATGCCGTCAAGGTATGTCAAGTCACCAAACTTGTGAATACATTTGTAGATTGATATTAATGGAGAAAATTAAGTTTGAGTGGATGAAAAGGAGGGAATACTTTAAAAATAGGAGATGTGTACCGTACAATTTGAAATCAAATGCAGTAAAACCAGAAACACTTCTAAATGATGAGAGAGTTTTTCAAATTGCAAACAAAATAAAAATGATAATAATATGTCAGTTGTTATTCAATTATTTTGTGCCATGAAACTTCCATTAACTTTAATTAATTAATATGATTCATCTTCTAAATTCATGCACATGACAATTTTAGGTTTTACCTAATAAAGATCAAGGGATTCACAAGAATTTCCATAGTGAACAAATAGTTTGCTTCCAATCATCTGTGTTTATTTTGTTGGCAACGTCTTTGACAAGGGTTCTCATATTTGTATTCTTCCCAAGGCCATTGTTAACTTAATTATTATGAAATGTGTGGAAGCTTCTGACTTTTCTTAATGGATAGATAAATACGTTGAGTAATCGTTTGTCGTATTTTTTTTTTTCAGGACCATATTCTTCACCGTCGAGCTCAGGAGAATGATGAGTCCTACTACTTCTGGGCGATGCAATTCTTCATGCAGTTCAGTCGTCTATATAAGTTTAGAGTGGATGTCATCAGGTATAGTAAAACACCATTAATGAATTAAATCTTGTACTATGATAATATTTACTTTAGTAGAAGTCACTTCTTAACAAATTAAACTTTGTTTGATGTGGTACAGTTGTACACAAGCTCAAATGCAGATATGATAATGTGCGAAGTCTTTAATGTACAATTCTACATTTACTGTATAATTATTTATTAAGCTACATGACCTTTATGTGGTATTTTTAAGGTAAATAATCTTAGGATGGTACTCTCTGAATACATTTTCTGTAAAGGCACATCCTATATTGAGAGTTATTAAAATGGAGGTATGCTGTTTAGTATAACTAAGGCTGTGTATTGCACTGCTTTATTTGTTATAGGAGGTTAGATCATGTGTTAGTAAAGTAAAGTTTGATCATCATTTTTCTCTTTGTTTTTGCCTGTAGTGAGTCATTCTCTGTGCAGGCCTTCCACTATGTGAACACCCAGCTCATCAAGTATCTTGACATGATGACAACTGACAAGAAGGAGGCAGCGGCCTGGTCTAAAAGGTATGTCCTTGGGACCCGTTTCCCAAAGCTTTTTTTCAATGAAAAATGACTAAAATCAGTGACAAATCTGCTGATAACCAATCAGAAGCAAGGATTTCGGTAGCTTATAACACAAATTGTCATTTGTCACTGATGACAAGTTCTGTGAAACGCCCCCCTGATTACCTGTCTTTTCCAGTTAGGCAGGGTGAGGTCAAAGGGTAACTCTGAATGATCCCCACAGTCTTTTTATCAGAATGCCCTTGTTTGCTTGTTGTCTTTGCTTTATTGATATTTAAAAAAAAACTTTTAGCATATTAAAAAGTTTGCATTCGTAAATAAATGACTAGAACCAAATAGACTTTGTGGAGCTTGAAAATTCTTGAAGGGATTGTTTAGTATTTCAATCTAGCAAATCTTGATGTAAATTGTTGATTTTATATGCAATAAACCTCATAATGTGTAGCTGCCATATATGTAGTTTTTATAGAGCCTTCCAGAGCCTATAAATTGTGTCTTTCCTGAAGCATTCTTTTTTATTTGTTTCCTTCCTTCGTACCTATAGGCTGCATCTTGCACTGAAAGCTTACCGTGAACTGTTGGCCACACTGAATGAGATGACTGGTCCCCATAGCAACCCAGAGCTGAAGGAGTCTGCCGATGCAATCCAGAACAATGTCTTCTATGTCCTGGAGTACAGGGAGGTCTTTATCACCCTCCTCAAGAAATTCAATGAAGTCAAGTGCACGAGGTATGTTTGGAATAAACAAATCAAATCAAGATGAAGTATGTATGGTTATTGAAATATGGTAATAGCAGAGCTGCCAACTAGTACGGATTTCCCGTAATTGGTACGGAAATTAACGACCATTACGGCAGTACGGAATGTTGTCTAAAAATTATGGATTACAATTTTTTTTTTTTTTTTTTTTTTGCGCATAGGGATCTATCGTAGCAAGTGCTGTACAGTATGGTGGCCATCCAACACTCGCTGCATGAGAAAGATTGAAAAGTATCAAGTATTCTCTTAATAGAAGCCAATTTTTCATTGAAAACTTATGTGTTGTGATGAACTGAAAATCAATATTTAGCAACTTTGTGGGAATAAAATAACAAAAAAAATCAGATATTATCATACGCGCATGCATCCGCTTACCATTCTTTTTAGATTCATGGCGCCGCATAGGAAATTACTGATTTATTCCCCAAATTACTCATTTTGAGCCTCATGATTACTGATTTTCTGTTCTGGAGGTTGGCAGCTCTGTAATAGTCTCTTGACATAACTCATAGATATTCTATTTTGAGATATAACTCCTGATGTGCTGCGCGCTGAATGTTATTCATTGCATAACTGTTCTAGTCTATAGATGACCCATGTAATTGATTCCACTCCTCTGAATTATGAAAATGTATGAAAACTGGATATTCAAAATCTGAAGATTAAACAGTAGCCAATTCTTGCATGTAACATGAAATCATTAATGTAGAGGATCATATCCATCTCCCTCTTCTCTCAGTCATCCCTGCAATCAGATAGTCATTCCATTGGAGTATTACATATGAAAACAACAATATCAAAATCAATGAACCCTACATTTTGATACTCGCAGTTGATTCAGATTAGTTACGAAACCCAATGACCCTATTTTTTTATAAGAGTATTCATGTATTTGTGTGTTGTTTACTCTTTTGTTCAGGACGTATCTCAAAGACTTGGTAGAATCGGCTCACATCTTCATGAAGATGCTGGAGAAATACTGCAAGAGCAAGAAGACACTTATCGTGCAGGTGAGAAAATAATGTCTGCTGAGAGCCAGAAGGGCACTAACTCATCAAATTTAACACAGAGTTAATGCCCTTATAATAACTGGTCACATAACCTAGTTTATAACATTAGCCTTTAACTGGGAATCCTCTTGAATTTCAGCTATCTTTCCATGAAAATAATTCAATATTGAATCAAAGGAAAAACTTTGTGTAAACATATTTTAGACTGGAATGTTCAGTTAGTATTTTCAAATTATAAAATGTGTTCATGCAGTTAAAGATTCTAAAAATCTTATCTTTAGCCTCTTTTAGAGTTTTTACATGTTTTTCTTTCTCACATATATATGTATATGTGTATATATAAAAGAAGCAAAATACCAGAATGTCCTTTTTAGAATGAATTTTATATAATGTATTTCTCTTGCATCTACAGAAAAAGACCAAGAAGAAGGCCAAGCGCAGAAAGCGTAAGTTGTTTATATCAGCTTGTTTTCATTATTTAATGTTTACTTTAATTCTGATAGCCAGGTCTCTTGAATTTTTATTTTAAAATAGTACAGAGATAGATCCAGGAGGGAGGTACATAGTCTACTATTTATGATCTTGTTCGCAAGCTGACTATTGGTATCAATTTCATTTCTTCTCTGGGTCTTTTATTTGGCATTTGGCAAAGGTTTTGACCCTTCCTAATTTAAAATCTTAAGCATAAAACACCTTGCTATATGTAGAAATTGTGTATTTTGTGTTTCATAATTCTTTGTAATAGGATTTGTGTATTGATGGTTTCATAAGGTAATACATATTAGGCACAAGCATGTAGAAGAACCAATATTACATGACATTCAAAACATCCATTCTCTTGTGGCATGATCCTTTATACACAGGTCGACCGGCCAAGAAACCTGAAGAAAACCAGACCAACGAGGAAGAAGAGAACCAGCTAACCCAGGTCTGGGATGACACCCTGGCTACTGAACTATCATCCATGCTACAAGGAAGAGAGGATGTCCCAGATGATGTGGTCCCATTTGATGCTGCCTCTGAGATGCCGGTGGAAGAACAGAGGTATGAGAATACAGAACATGATTCAAATGATTTTATTTCTCATGCAAACATAATACAAGAATAATTATATCACAAAAATATGCAATGAAACGACAAATATAATGGAAAAAGCACGAGAAAAGAGGAACTAACTTGAAGCAGAGCTTGTTGAAGTGTTAGTTCCTCAGATGCTGTTTAACAATATAACATGAACAAATTATGCTTAGAAATCAATAAATAGACAGATATGTAGCTAAGAAATTCTAAATTTGGGGGGGGGGGGGGACTTATCGTAAAATGGAGTTATGTAGAATATCGTGCAATCGTCTAGAGTGATGATTCTTAAGGAATGTCAGGGATGAAATATTGAAAAGGAAATTTGTGCTTTCATTCTTTAGATTTTAAAAGTTTAGATCCATAATTCCGAAGAAACAGAAATCAGTTTTGTTCTTTAAATTCTTGGCATACTGGTTTTATTATTTACATGTAAGTCATATTAATAACCTATATTGTATACTTGTAATTTGCTGTCAAATGATTCTCTCTATACAATTTGTAATAAATATTGTGTTGTAATAATACATCTCACAGAAGTTTGATAAAATATTGCTTTGATTTTCAGACTCAGTCCCGTTACATTTTCTTACTGTGCCAAATTTCAGAATGAAGTTTCTACAGTACTGCCAATTGAAAGAGGACACAACAATGATGCAACTGTTATATTCATTTATGCAGTACAACTCTTTGGTTGCTGCCATATTAAAAGAGTACAAGTCTATGAATTTATGAGATTACATATTAAAAGAGTACAAGTCTATGAATTTATGAGATTACATGTATTATTCATTAATACATTTTTGTATTTTCTGTCCCATAGAGCCGATGCGATGGTTAGAATCCAGCAGAGTTTGAGATCTGGTAGAGCAGGGGAAGGTCTAGCCCTGTTCAGAGCAGCCAGGTAAGGTCTCTAAATGGAATCCTAAATGGTCTAAGGATCCTAGATCCGTCTTAAGAAATTCTGATCACAGTCTACCTAAAGTGATGTTGTCATTTTAAGGCTTCCAATACCACTGTGTATTGATTCTACAAGCTTTTTTTGTGCAGTATTAGGCATTTTTCAGATAACTAACTTTTGTTATATCAGTATAATCTTACTCAAAACTACTCAAAGAATATGCGTAGAGTTTATATTCACTCTTATATTGCAGCTTGTGTAAAAGGTATTTGATTGCAGTACACTTTTCTCCAGACATTACTATTCAATATACATAACAAAATGATATAGTTTCATAATGAATGTGCTCTTTATTGTACAGTGTTCTGGCAAAGGTGTATTTCCACTTGTAAAATATTTGATCTTAGCTCTCACTTTGTCACTTCTGCAATTGCAGAAGAGATTACATAAACATGAGGTGCAGTAAATCATATAAATCATTATGTTTGATGCTTATTGAACGTTCACATGATCCCATGTTTTTATAGGGAGGTGTGGCCAGAGGGGGAGGTGTTTGGAGCAGCAGACATCGACCCTGAGGAAGAGTTCATGGCCCTCAGAGAGATACACTTCACCAACCTCAATGGTATATCTTACATATGATCATTCTGTTGCGACCTTTTAATTTCTATTGTCACAAGAAGAAGCTATTCTTTGATGTGAATGCAAGAAATTTGAGGATTCAAACATGATGCTCCTTTCAACTTTTTCTTGACAAGATAGATTGAAAGTGTTGAGTGTATCCTAAAATTCCAAGAATGGTCACACACAAAGGGACAGGAGGTTGTTTACCTTTGCAAGATTCTTGTTTTCTTTACTTTTAAACTAGCAAAGAAATTCTGAAACACATACCACTTTGCTGATGGTTTTATTTGCATGGATATTTACCGTATTCCATTTAACATTTACACTGTAAAAGTTTCAAAACTTTATCTGTAATGTAAAAAGATTCTTACTAAAATGTATAGAATTTATGTCATATATACGTAAGTAAGACTTGTATATACTGCGTACCAATTGCATCAACTTTTCTCCAGTAATTTCTGTTTAAATGCCATGTCTTTCACTTTTGTTTTAGTGCCTACCCCAACACAAGCAGAGGCAGAGCCAGATGTGGAGGAACAGGAAATGGAAGAAGAAGGTTTGTGTTTCTCTCTCCATGCCATTTTAATATTATTTGAGTGCCCACAGCAGTTAATATTGAGTTTCGGTAATGTCAGATAATTGTTTCTCACCGAATCAGATGAAATTTACACTGAGTGTTAAAGATTACAAATGAATTATACCAGCCAAACAATTTTTTGGGGGGTTTTAAAGGGAGCACTAGCTGAGTAGTGAGTAAAGACGGGTAAACGAGCTGGTGAAACGGAATCGGTTAATCTGCATTGTGCCATTGACGGGAGGGGGGGGGGGGGGGGACTATTAGATTGGTTTGTTCCATCAATCATATTAGGATAAAATCATTATATTTGAATGTTAAAAAATGAAATGTGTCAAACTAAAGTTGATGTTGATTTTGATGCTGTATCTAGATGAAGAAGACGAGATGGCAATGGAAGAACATTCAACCAGAGGAGAAGAGGAATTCAACTTTAAACTTTATGTCAACAAGTAAGGACACCATTCACCAAATATTTTCACATCTGTAATTCTGTACAACATGGGTGTATTTACATAGCTATTGTAGGTGAATCACAGTCATCTATAATATGTAGATTCAAGCATTATTGATATGAAGTCAGAATATAGCAGAAAAACAATATTCTGATGAAAAATTATTAGAATGAGATTATTTTCAAAGATTACTAATTTATCACGGTGTATAAGCAAGTGTCATTTTACTTTATAATTGTTGTGTACTGTTTAGTGAGAAAAACCAAAAACAAATTTGCCTTCGATGTTATAACACAATTGAAATAAATGTCATTATTGGTTCCTTTGAAGTATTCCTTGTCACAATCATTGATGATTATAATTAATTTCCCTGAAATGTGTCAGGTAGTTTGAGTTTGCTAGGTGACTTACATGTTCCAACTCATACACGTATAAATATTTCATATACCACTCTTAATATTTTAATATTTTACCATTTTTTTCAAAGGTTCACTCATCCTGATGTACTAAGGAACTACATAAAGTTGCTGACAAGTTTCCGTAGCAACCAAGAGTTCACCAATCACTGCATCGTCAAGCTCCTTCATCGAGTATCCCTGGAGACGGACAAGGCGGAGCTCCTCTTCCAGATCTCTCTCTTCAGGATATTTCATAAGATCCTACAGGACCCGCTGGCAAAGACTGGCCAGTTTAAGGTAAGGAACAAGTTTATTTGGGCTTCATCATGTTTCAACATCCAATCTTATTTGGACATCTGTTAGAAGTTTTCTGTGCATCATTTTTATGCCTCCGTTACGAAGTAGCCGGAGGCATTATGTTTTCGGGTTGTCCGTCCGTACGTACGTACGTCTGTACGTACGTACGTACGTCCCGTTCTCGTGATCGCGTTATCTGAAGAACCGATTGATCGATTCCTGCCAAACTTTGGTCATGTATGTATCTTGCAGAGCCGATGAACTGATTAGATTTTGGGGTCACGAGGTCAAAGGTCAAAGGTCACAGGGCTCATTATGTATGCAAAACAGCTCGTGATCGCGTTATCTGAAGAACCGATTGATCGATTCCTGCCAAACTTTGGTCATGTATGTATCTTGCAGAGCCGATGAACTGATTAGATTTTGGGGTCACGAGGTCAAAGGTCAAAGGGCTCATTATGTATGCAAAAACAGCTCGTGATCGCGTTATCTCAAGAACCGATTGATGGATTGCTGCCAAACTCAGGTCATGTATGTTACTTGCAGAGTCGATGAACTGATTAGATTTTAGGGTCACGAGGTCAAAGGTCAAAGGCCACAGCGCACATTATGTATGCAAAAACAGCTCATCTCAAGAACCGATTGATGGATTCCTGCCAAAATTAGGTCATGTATGTTACTTGCAGAGCCAATGAACCAAGTAGATTCTTGGTTCATAAGGTCAAAGGTCATGTGCTCATTATGTATGCAAAAATAGCTTTGAACGCATTCTCATTAGAACTGACAAATGGATTACTATTTAACTCAGGATATCTTGCAGAGCCAAATAACTGAGTAGATTTTAGGGTCATGAGGTCAAAGATCAAGGGGTCATATATGTATAGGTATGAGAAATTGCTTGTAATCACGATATTCTGAGAACCTGTTAATGGATTACAATTGAACTTGAATTCGAAAAATTTCTTCTGTTTTGGTTTGTAAAATTGCTCTATGACGGAGGCATCATTTTCGACTGCGCGCAGTCGAATTCCATCTAGTTTTATCTAGAAACGGATGTCAAAGAATGTACCGTAAATTTGACGTTTTAAAGCATTGTATATTTATTTTCTCTGTTTCTGTGCATGAACTACCACTCCCCATAACATGCAGTTTGAGGTTATGAGACCTAGGGTTTTGCATTCTAAACACACTTTTTAAAGACCCTGATTGATTGAAAATCAGTGTTTAAATGCAACTCCTTATGAAAGAGCCCTTTGAAATGGTGCGCTTAGAATCAGCCATATTAAGCCCCTAATAAATGTTGTGTATTAATATTATTATTATTAAACAAATATAATAGAGTGACTGAAATTGCTGTTCTCAAACTCTAGTACATATCTGGAATATATTTTGTTTTGTGATTTTATAGGAAATGGGCAAGTTTGCGCAGTATGTTCTGAGTCGTTTCTTCAAGGCCTTACCCACGAACCCCAAGCTTGTGGTGGAACTCCTCTTCTGGAAGGATGCAAGGAGCGTCTATGAGATACAAGAAGGATACGGAGCAGAACAACCTAGCAAGTAAGATGACTTATGTTGGTTCTGTTGGTTGTAGTGATGATGATGGTGGTGGTGCTAGTGTAGTAGGTGGTGGCGATGGCAATGGCAGTTATTGTGGTGATGATGGTTATGGCAGAAGTGGTGATGGTGATAGTGGTGGTAGTGATGATGATTCTGGTGGAGGTGATGATGATGATAGTGGTAGTAGTGATGAATGCTGTGGTGGTGGTGGTGGTAGTGGAGGAGGTAGTGGTGACAGTGGTGATGGTGGTGAGGTTGTGGTACCAGACGGTCTGATAATCTGTCACGGTATAGTGGTAATGTGCCATTGTAGTAGTATCCACAAACACAATAGCAACCTATCATGATGAGATCAAAATTAATGACACAATGGAGAAGACAATCATTAGCTTTACTCCTACATTACACAATTATTCTCCTTTCTCTGAATACAGGAAGAGCAAAGCGAAGGAGTGGAATGAAGAAGAACAGGCTGAGTTAGCAGGACTCTTTGAGCAATACAGAGATGTAGATGGAGGAGGTAAGCAATAACAAAAAATCCAAAATTGTTACAGCTTTAGAAGAGTCTTGTAGCCAAGGAGAGGTGAATTGAAAGATGCAAAATGTTGGCTATATCCAACTCTCCTCATAAATAAAGATGTATGAAAACAATTTATGTGTTTGTTTTCTGTGAATAAATGCAATTATACATCTCGTCTATAGATTTTATTGTGCTTGTCACAAGTTATTTCTTACCTATCTGAATTGTGTGTATTTGTGAAATCATTTGGTCAAAATCTTTTAAGTTCAGGTATTCTGCAGGTATTCATGTTTTTCATAATAATGTATTTTTCCTTCTTTGGGTGTGCATTCTTCTACTAGTGCATATAACAATATTACATTTTTATGATATTTAACCTCCCATATTTTTGTATTAACAATTACTATGCATTTTGCCACAGCATGCCTTGCTAAATGTTCATGAAGTTACATTTGTAGATGTGTAAAATCGTGTCTTATTTATAAAAATACTATTCATCTCCCTTCTTGTGATTTCCTAGACAAAGATGCGGTTGATCTGATTATGGAACATCTGATTGATGACACCAAAACTAGAAGACAGGTAAGCTACTTTGGTTTTAAGGAGAAAACTATTTTATGATAGGAGAGAATTTAATCCTAACTAACACATGATTTTAGTCAGGCTGTGTATGCCTTTTTCCCATTATCTTTGGAAAATAAGTTCTGTTTCATTGAGATTCCATACTTTGGAAACTATAACGGTTCCATTACACAAGTTTCAACTACATATTATTCCTTCCTCTCTCTGTAGATCATCACGCAGCTTGTGAAACAGGAACTGGTAGACAGTGTTCTAGATCTCAAGAAGACCAAAGGGTGAGAATATGGATTATAAACTTTGCTTTGTTATACACCCAAGACTTTTCTGAGGTTCTTTGAATGAAATGTTATGATTGAGGGTAGAGTCAAGATTAATACCCAAACAATAATAGTATTCATTCTGTGTTGTGCTCCAGTTATGAAATGTTTCTTTTATTAAACCTGTCTGCCTCACGGAAGACATTGTGGGAAAGAGTTATCCGTGTTGTATAACGACTATAATGCTGTATGATAGGAAGATCACTAAGATAACACATTTGATGTCAGATGAATGTGAATTAGGTGTCATTTCCATTCACACCTCACAATGACAGAGATAAACTTCAGGGATTCAGTTAGCAGCCAAAATTTGCCAACTATTGCTATCTTAGAGTCGGCATGGTGTAATAGCTGTATCCCTTGTGCAACAGAGACTCCACACTGACCCCCCTTTTTTTTAAAGAGTCAGACTGAATAATAATAATAATAGTTCATCCTTATATAGCTCATTTCAGGACCGCAGGCCCTCTTAACGCGCTTTACAGATATATATTATTACCCCGGTCATCGGATTCATGCTTACCCGCACACATGATCTGCATGATTGTGCCTTCTGTTTAAAACTTTTAAGAGTCTGGAGTTAAAATTAGGGGGACCATCCACACTGTATCTCTGTTAATAGTGTCAGGCCATTCTGAAGATTTGGTCAGATTGACTGGTTTAATAACACAATGCAATGTTTGTTTTGTAGAGCCAAGAGGGTAACGCTGTGGAGAGAGGAACATGAGTTGGAGCTGAGGACCCTCTTTGATCAACACAAGGGTGCTGATGGTATGTGTTCGTTAGAAGGTGTTTATTACAAGTATGGTATATGAATATAAATTATATTTAACTGTGTAACGCCCACTATGGTTTCTTTGGTTCATGCAGCGCACATTACATTGACAGCATATTCATATATTTCATGAAGCAAAAGAAAAAAATGGGTCTAAGACACATTAACGAGTTTATAACAATGGCTCCTTTTTGTATTACTTATTATTAATAATTGAAGCAAAAAGGACATGATCTGAACCATTAGAAGAAGAAAAAAAAAAATATTTAAAGTTTGATTCTTTATGTGGTCTCGGGGCTAATATCTGGACTAATTTTCTCCTGCAGACATTGTTGGTACTATCATAGAGCACATGGCTGAGAAGAGGTCCAAGAACAAGGTCACACAGAAGATCCTAGACATGGGCCTGGTCCAGGACCGTAAAGAACTCTACAAGAAGCGCAGGAGGAAGGCTGATGATGGAGACGGGACAACCAGGAGGAGGCGGAGAAGACATCGTCATGGAGACGATGAGGTACAGATTTTTCAAGTTCTATTTGGTTCTCATGTATCATTAACACTTTTGTCCTTGAAATTATTTTTGTTGTAGAGATGCTTCAAAAAGATCGGTTTCTTTATTCCTTGCAGTGTAAGTATGAGAAGGGATTATTGGCTTACATTGTTAAATTGATGAGTATGCAGATCGGAGTGCTTATTTGTTATTTATCTAACTGTTTTTTCTATATCTGTTGTATTTTTTATCAATTATTCAGGATGGCTTTGATGATGCAGCTGAAGAAGATGATGTGTATGCTGATGGTTTACAAGGTAAGAACTTAGAATAATTGTGATAGTGATAGCTCAAGCATCAATGATAAAACATGAGGGAAACTAAAACAACAAGATAGGAGTAGGTGATAAAAAAGAAGGAAGGGGAAAAAAAAAGCTGATAATTGTATTTATGCTATAATTTTGATGATACAAAAGATATTTGTTTGAAACAGCATAATGTACGGATTTGTAAGTAATGTCATGAAAATGGAATGATAGGACTGAAATAGAAACTAAATTTTGTGAACTGGTGATGAACTGAACTGCTGAAGCGTGATTGTAACATTGTCCAAGTCATCTGTTTGGAGTTCAAGGTATATGGGTTAGTGCCCTTCTGGCTTCAAACACACAGTATGTCAGTTACAACCTCAGCAAAATATAACTCCTTTTCTATCTTCTCTCCTCAAAGAATTTCCAGATTCTGAGCCAGAGTACACGTCCTCTAGCGATGATGGTAGCAATGATGGTGATGAAGAGAACAGTGATGAGGAGGAGGAGGAAGGAAATGATGATGATGAAGAAGTGCCACTGGATGATGTCGTCGTTAAACTTCAAACGAAAGGTAGATACAAGAACAAGGACATCATTTCATCTTATCCTTTGTCATATGATTGATATAATAATAATAATAATAAAAATATTTAATTTTTATATAGCGCTTAATACAAATGTCTCTAAGCGCTTTACAAATATACTATTACCCTAGTCATGGGATTCAGTGCTAGCCCGCACACACTGTGTGCACAATCTCCACTCCCTGGGGAGCATTCCAGCCAGGCGCGTTACTTGACGCTCAAAAACTGTTTGACCAACAATGACGGCCGCATTGGTATTCAAGTGTAATCTGATGGTGTATATATCTTGTAATTTCTTTGAAAATAGTTCGACCAAAACAAGATGTCACCCAAAATGGCCAGTTAGCATTCAGGTTTGGAATTGGTTCAGTGGTATGACTGGGGAATGAAGAGTACAGTAGATTCTTAGTTTCGCATATAAACATGATTTTATGTTTTGATATGAAGTATAAGACTGAGGGTATCTTTCCCTTTCCTTTCTAGGGTTAACTGAACAGATTCGATGGATTCAGGAAGGTTTGAGGAGGACTGCTGAGGATAGAGAAGAAAGTGGTGAGAATTTCAGTGGAATTTTTTTGTTGACATTGCGTATTCATTTATACTTGCATATTGCCTTTCCTGCTTGTAGGAACTTGGTAATTTTACTTCATAATTCTCGTTCAAGAATATATGCGAAACGATAATATATACTCTTCCCTCTAATTATTCATAAAATAACGATCAAACTTCAAACGTAAGTTCTCGTTTAATCTTACTATTATAGTTTGAAAAACTAAATTTGTGTCATATTCAAATTTAAAAGACAAGTGCCTGGAAGAAAAACAACCAAACACATAAAAAAAAAAATAGAAAATCTGTCAACTTGAATATTCATTGCAATCAATGTCAGTTCACATTTGTTCTACTTAAATGAAATATTTTGACATTCTTTTATTTTTGTCAACTTTCAGGAGATAACCAAGCGATTCCAATCGTCCCATTGTCTGAAGAGAGTGGTCTTGCCATGAGGAACAAGCAATTCCAGAAGTTCTTGAAGAAAATTGGTCTCTCAGAACCTAGATCACATGAGGTAATTTTTTGTTTACCGGTAATGCAGAGCTATACATCTATGTTACATCATTATAATTTCAATAATTTAGTTCTTACACGCTGGTATCATTGTTCAGTTCCCCCAACTAAATCCACACCTCATATTTTATTTTCATTTGAAACTTTGTTGTGAATATTTCTTCCCATACATAAAGAGAAATTTAATGTCAAAAAAGGAAATTTGACAATCTATTCCTAGATTTGTAACCTGAAATACATAGATTTGTGAGTTCCATTTCATGCTTTCATGAAGTTTGCAACACTCCCTCGCCTGACACATGTCCATCAGTAATTTGCTTTCATATCTGCAAAAAAGTGTAAATCATGTCCAATGTGTTTTTGATATCACAGGAAGTGTACTGGCGCATGCCTGCAGATCTATCTGCCTCCACTCTGCGAGAGATGGCAGACTCCATCGAACCCAAAGCAGGCATTGAAGTAGTACCTACACAACCCAAGAAGAGCGGCAAGAAATCCAAAGCTCGCTACCAGATGCTGAAACAGATGGCGCTCTCCAAACGTAAGGAGAAAGAGGAGAGGCAGTCGATCCGCCAGAAACGCAGAGAGGCTAGACAGTCGACAGAAGGACCAGTGAATGAAGAGAGTATTGCCGATTTATACGATGCTGAGACTGATGTCAGCGGAGAGGAGGAGGAGGAGGAGGATGCTCATAGACCATCTGCTGGAGGGAAAAAGTCAAGGATCAAGAGGTCATTACCCAGCGACTCCAGTGACGACAGGTCAGTCAATTAATTCCAAATCATGTTTATTTATACCATGTAGGAAAAGTGATTGAAATGACGCAAGAAGATAGGGTCTGAACTATAAGTATGATCATCAAATTCTCTTTATCTTGTTTCCTCATTAGAAAGATATTCTAATCATGAAATATAGTTTTGTACCTTTTTAATTAATTTGAATAGTATTACTATCCAAGTATTCTTCATCAACATTTATTGAAGTCAGCATGTTCCCTCTTATGTGGGGTTACTGACTTTTGCGCCGTGATGACACTTCCTCCACTACTTCTTGTCTCAATCATCCACTTCATTTAGAGGAAGTAAGGAAAATTAAATTGATTTGAATAACTTTTAAACTTGGTGATGTTTCACTGCAAACTGTCAGCTCTCTCTGGAAATGACCAAGATATTCCTATCATTTACTTTACATTTATGATGTTGCTCAGTGACATAGGAGGCTTACCGCAATCATCACATCTCTTGATTATTTTGTAATTAATTTTGACATGGTAACTTTTAGTTACATCTTTATCAAATCTTCATATTATGCTTTTACCTTTGAAAACAGTGATGATGACAAACTCAGCTCCTTTATGAACAGACACCGAGTAGACTCATTGCCTCAAGAGAAGCCAGCAAAACGTAGCAGACTGGTGTCTAGTGATGATGATAGTGATGATGAAACAGACATCAAGACTCCCGTACAAAAGAAGAAGGACATCAAGCTGAACAAACAAGCACGCTTGGTTTCTAGCGACGATGATAGTGATGAGGATAGATTGGAGATTGATGAAGGTGTTTCCACTGCCAAGTCATCTCCAGTCTCCAAGACAACAAAGCGCTCTAGGGTGGTTGCTAGCGATGACAGTGATGAAGAGGAGGTAGAAGAGAAGGAAGAAGAAGAAGAGGAGGAGGAAGAGGAGGAGGTGGACGACAACCAAAGTGAAATCTTTGATGTGATCGTCAAGCCACGAAAGAAAACTCTGAAGAGGCAGACTCCGTTTGATTTCAGCGATGAGGAAGAAGACGAGGAAAACCAGGCGGAGTCAGAATCTGTTGTCATGGCTGCGAATGAATCTGCATCTCACCACGACCAGTCTCTCCATCTCGTGCTCTCCTCCGACAGCCCCAGTGATGCCGATGTGACAATGAAAGAGGGTGCAACCACAGAGAACGATGATCCAGAGGACACCACAGAAGATGATAGCATGGAGGACAATGCCAGCAATTTTAAGAAAGATACCACGAACAATGCAACCAATGATAATGCTGAGAACTACCTGGATAACAAACCAATGGAGGAGAGTGATGCAGCCGAAGTGGTTGAGGATAACGAAGAGGAGGGAGAATGGGAAGAGATATGCGATGATGGTGAGCATGTTGATTATATGCAATATGTAGAAGGAAGAAATTTAATGATCTGTCAGGATGTTTTGGATATTGGAGTGTCATGTCATGCTAGACATATGTGCAAAATCAAAATTCAAATATTCTGAGTTTCTAAACAACTTCCTCTTTCATTTCTGTAGTACAGGGTAGTAATAATTTTGTTTTCATGCACATAGTGTCAAGTATCATATGATAAGACACCAAGTGATATTTTATTCAAGATCACTCCGAAAGTACAGATTATTCATTATTCTCTGTGATGTTGTCACATTTAAATTATAGTGATTGTACATGAGTGCTTTAAAAAAAAGGGTTGATAGTGATTTCTGTCCCAAAAAATTATTGGATTTGCTCATGGTGTAAAGAATGAATAGAAAAGAAAGATTTCTGGCTGAAGTGATTTACTGGTATTCAGATTAAGAAACCCAATTTATATTTGCTTGACTTTTGTTCTATTGTTCATTATGAGCATTTGCTTTTAAAATTTTATGTGACCTCACTTTTCTTTTATTAATCTGATTTATCTACCTTCTTCTATCCGACTTCGCAGACAGTGATTTTGACATGACCTCTAGCAACCAACGAGCAGCATCAGCAAGCCCTGCAGTGGAAGCTTCTAGCGATAGTGACTCGGATGATGATGTCCCGCTGAGAAAGGTCGCCAAGCGGAACGTCATATCATCCGACAGTGAAGATGAATAGATCAGTGGAAGCAACAAGCGAGAATGACTCTGATGATTTGCCACTGAGAAGTGAAGTGAAATGCTATCTCTTCAGCCAGTGAGGATGAAGGGTAGATCAGAAAGAAAGACAAAGAGCAACAACTTGACCTAAATGTTTTTGCAGAGATATTTATTTCTGTTTGTATAGTTGACTGAGAAATATATATAGACTTTTTGTAACTTGAGATGTTCCCCTTGCTCATATGTTGTACTTGTACTATCATGTTTCTTGTTATGTGTATCATGAGATGAAAAAGTGTATTATTGACTTCCTGTACATAAACTGTATTTTGGAGGGCAGATTCCAAGAGATTTGAAGAAACCAAATCTTCTTCCTAAAGAGAAGGCAATACTAAAATGACAAACAAATCATTACAAATAATTGTAGTCAAGTGTTAAGCTTTCATTCAATTATCTTTCTGGTAGATGCATAAATGATGGAGAACATCACTTTTATTAGGTGAAGTTCTTAATCCTACATATATTATTTTGAAGGATTTTTTTTTACCTTTCGATGTTTTAGTCAAGAACAGGATGTGCCTGCCAAAAAAGTTTATCCAGAATAAAAGTGCTCTCAAGTTTAATTTATTCATAAGATGCTGATGGTACTGTGTACCTCACCATGGTAATGGTAGGTTTTAGGTCATAGGAGTAGACACCAATGATTAATTGTCCATTTATGTCGATGTGGTTTGATTTCGTTACGTTACATAACCCACTATTCATTTTCTACTAAAATTGCGGATACATTCTTTTTTTTGAACATGTAAGTGCAAGGTTTATAGCTGCATTTCTTAGTTCCTTTTGTTATTGTACATGCTATAAGATGGAAAATGTGTTTCCAATTTTGTTTATACTGTATCTAGAAAACTATTATTTAACACTCTTTTCACACTGATCTTAATGTAGTCTGATAGATCTGACATAGACCTCCTCCCCCCCCCCCATAAAAAAAGTCCAATCTAAACAAGTCAACGCAAAGCGTAGCATCCCCTCGCAGGGTACAAATGGCCTATATACATCAGAACAAGTTACCTCCATTGGACTATACTATTATATTATTAGGCAAGGAAGTTAACCACATTTTCACATATATAATTAGGCCTTTTTGCATATTAAATGAGCTAAACTTTCACCTTTGACCTTCATACTCAGAAATCGAACTTAAGCTATACATGTATTTTGATACCATGTACCTTCATATTAAATTTCATTAAAATCTGTCAAACATTAAAGTTAACGATCGGAAACCAGATGTGTATTTGTTCGCATATATTTAATGAGCTATGACCTTTGACCTACGTACTCCACAATCGAACTTAGCCTGTATTTTGATATCACGTACCTTCATATCAAATTTCATTAAATCCGTCAAACATTACTGAAGTTATCGATCGGAAACCGATTAGTTACGGAAGAAAAAGTGTCAGATTTATCAAACTACATCAACTCACATTTCTTTTCTTCCTCATATGAACCTGGTATTGAAGTCTAAAATCTTATTAATGATGTTGCAGTTTAAACAAACATTCCATAGCTTGTTATATCAATGTAACATACGGACATCCAAAAATACAGTTTCAGTAAATAAAACGTGTATTCAAACCAAGAACAAAATGAGCAAAGCTGCTTGTATTTGTGTGTTTATTTCATGCTCTTTATTAAGTCAATACATATTCAATTCAGTACAAAAAGAAAAAAAATCATACACTTTACACACACAACTGGCATAGAATATGAACATGTACTGATCAGAAGATGAAATACACTTTCCCATTATCACTTAAATTTAGCAATATCATTCATAACTGAACTCCTTTTTTTTAAACTTATGTTATAGATGCTGTCTCTGAAAGAGAAGTACTTTTACTGTTGACCTGTTAACTTTCAAATGTATGTGATTACATTGAAATAATGGGGAAACGTTCACATATAATGCCACAAACTACACCACTTCACATCAAATCTACAAGGTCACACTGCTTTATACATTATATTGCAATAATTTTGAAATTGATATCTTTAGTATATTTTGGTTCCTTAGGGATAAGAATTGTCGGAAGCATGTTTGCTTGTATCCTTTTCCAATGCAAATAGAGTGCTCAACCCTCAAATATTCATCGTGCTATTAATAATTGAATCACAACTGACAAAACGCTTAATTTATGCAATTCATGAAGGTTTCTTTCCATAGAAAACGTTCTCGTTTACAAATTCAGGGAGATAAATGATCCAATAAGTAATAAAGCCCACTGATATTCCCCCCAAAATGTGCATGTTAGCAAAGCTATAACCAGCCATGAGTCGGAAGGGTGTTCACTCTTCATACATTGGTATGATTTAATGCCCTTCTGGCTCTAAATAGATTATATGGTTAATAACATAAGGAATGATCAGCCAGAGAAATGCCTGTATTCTGAATAAGGGTCATAATATGCCCGAATCATGACATAATCAACAAAACTAATTTACAGGCTTGCACATATCTCAAGAGAAATGTTTTCAAATAATTCAGAAACCTTATTATAGACTTGGGGGCTGCAAAGCAGAGTATCTTTGCTTGAACTGGATACAAACGTTTCTACAAGGAATGAGCATAAGCACCCAGTGTTTATCTCACGACTCAAGCACACCCACTCTCCTCTTATCGTGTCAAATCAGCTGAAAGCATACAAGACCCACATGGTCTTCGTAACAATGAACAACAGAGGAAATGCAATTCTTCCTAAAACTGCTAAACAAATGCATTACACAGACAGAAGCAATCACAGAAATGAGATAATAAATCTCTTGCTTAGACCACTTCAGATCAATTCAGGGCAGCAGATCTTTTTTATTTTATGCATTTCTGTGATAATTCTGTCATATGTCCAGGTACAGGGCTGGCCACAAATCATTGATAACTATAAAGATAAAAGTCGGTCTTTGTAGAAAAGGAATTGAACAGGAGAAAAATGTTCATTACATGAAATGTTAAGCAACACCTATATACAGATACAGTGTAACCTGCTTTAATAACCACCTGTATAGAAAGACCGTATTTACTGTTTCCCTTGAAGAAGGGAACCTGTACACAAATATGACTGCCTATGAAGACCATTTTCCTTGCTTCTCTTGAGCGGTCTTTATATACAGGTTTCACTGTACATACCTTTTTCTACATACACCAATTGTTATCGTTACCGGTGATATGTGAACAGCCCTTAATACACTAACTGCCTTTCATTTAGCCGATGCCTTTAACATTTGCTCCCTTTGCATATAAATTATCTACACTACTTGGTAAGCACTTGTCCTCTGGGGTGTGCTTAATAACCTCCTGGTGCTCTGATGTCGTCTATCTTGAGGATCATCCTAACGAGCTGAGAAGCTAGGTTGATCTGTTGCTTCTTGCCAATCAGAGTCTCAAACACATGCTGTTCCTTCATGTCTGTGTGCAAACAAGAGAGAAGAGGAACATGATTACATATTTCTTGGGTCTTACACTATTGACTAAACAGTTACAAATTACACATTTTAGAGGAATAAAACAAAGACTGATATGAGAACATAATACATGCAATATTTTTGCATGGCATGGCTCGCTGGCACCAAAAACATCATCTAAAAGAATTTGGGGCATCGTTTCATGAAAGCATCTCAACTACTAGTTTACCCGCATCCCATTGAAACACATGTTCAATTTAACACATGCATTTCGATAGGTTGGTGACCATGTACATAGGACGGGTTTGTGATACGCTGCCTAGATGTCATAGAGCAGATTATGTAATCTCATGCACATTTTGCAATAATCTGTTCCTAAGAACGCAGAAGATATATATTTCATTAATCAGGTGCACAGGCAAACAATTGTTATCAATTTCACAACCGTAGAATTTTATGCAAAATTGTAGAAGTGCAACCATATTGGCAATAAGCAAGATTTCATTAAGCTCCAGTCAAGATTACATCTGGGAACCATATAAAGCAAGAGATATTGTTAGTCATGCTAGTAACATTCAGTTATCTAAATAAGATCATATGTAAAAGCTATTTAAAAATCAAGAAATCAAATACAACATTGCTAATCCACTTTGTTATATTACATTCCATAAAAATTGAGCCAAATGATGTATCATACAACATTTTCACTTCCCTATCAAATATTGAGGGATTATAAATATAGACGTCTCAAAAAGCAAGTCAGGAAAGTGAGCTTGTCAGAACCCACAAAGCACGTTTTCGAATCATGAAATTTCATAGCCCAGTGCTAGTCATCATCCTTGCTTGAAACACAAACGATATAATCTAATGTTTTAATCTTCATGTGATATAGCAGCTTAGTAATTAGCTGAATGCATACAAAAGCCATATCTCCTTACCATTGGTTCCGTTGCCCATACAGTCAATGCCTAATCTAGAGTTGTTCTCCTTCAGCTGTCTTGACTTGACATCAGCCACTGTGCGGATTGGGTGAAGACCACTGTTTTCTGCTAGGGCCATGGGGATTGACTCAAGGGCTTCAGCAAAACCATGCATAGCATACTGTTCTATGGTCGATACCTAAGGAAGCAATAGGAGTGAAGAAGAAATACAACATGAGTTTTTGGAGTAGTATGGCTATGATTCCTGTGCTATTTGCATAACTACTAAGCAAGTCATGTGGAAAAGGGTTAAACAAGCAGTTAGAATAAAATAATTACAAGATCTATATTCTATAGAATTAGTTTTTGCATTGGAATGGTCAATTTCAAACCAATTTTGAAAATTGATCCAAGGGACAGCTTATAACGTTTTTTAAATAAAGATCTAGTAAAATTGTTTTGATTATATGTAAAGGCTGTTTAAAAACCAAATACAATATTACTAATCCACTTTGCTATATTACATTCCACGCTCCTACGTTCCATACAAATTGAGACAAAGGATGTGTCATACAACATTGTCATTTCCCTACAACTATTGAGGGATTATAAATATAGGCATCTCAAAAAGCAAGTCAGGAAAGTGAGCTTGTCAGAACCCACAAAAGCACGTTTTCGAATCATGAAACTTCATAGCCCAGTGCTAGTCATCATCCTTGCTTGAAACACAAACAATAACCACTAATCTGCATGAGTTATCTTCTATAGGTTTACTTACCCATTCAGCTTGTTGACTGACTGCAAGTGAGCAAGCAATCTCAGATGCACCTCCACCGTATACAATATTGCCACTCTTGACCAGATTCCTAATGACACACAAGGCATCGTGAAGACTGCGCTTTGTTTCTTCAACAATCTACAAGGTATAAATATACAAGAAATTATATATAAAGGCTGTTTAGAAATCAAGAAATCAAATACAACATTACTAATCCACGCTCCTACATTTCATAGAAATTGAGCCAATGGATGGATCATACAACATTGTCATTTTCTTATCAAATATTGAGGGATTATAAGTATTTACATCTCAAAAAGCAAGTCAGGAAAGTGAGCTTGTCAGAACCCACAAAGCACGTTTTCGAATCATGACATTTCATAGCCCAGTGCTAGTCATCATACTTGCTTGAAACAAGAACAAAATTCAAACTACATCAAAGCATGTCAAGTTATGCAGAATATTGAAGCTACAGTTAATTGAATTAGTAACAACCCTTGTAAATTCGACTTTTTAAATTTTTTTTAATGAAAAGTAGACTGGTTGAACTAGGGTCTTTGTACTTTTATATGTAAGCTTTACTATGTCACATTCTCAAGAAACATACATGACATCAAATCATTTTTCACATACTTAACACATTACAAAACTTGGTATAGGTATGAATAATTCAGTTGTTAACTTTATCAAGAATTTCTACTGCAATGCAGAATGTTATTGGCAATGTCACATGTGAAATGTACAACTGCAACATTTACTGAATTGAAGAGCTAAGTCATCTTGTTTAAAATGCTATCTCTCTTGATCCTTTACCTTTCAGTAAAGGACTCTGTTACTGGTCTCTAATTCTTTCAAGGATTTGAGGT
This sequence comes from Strongylocentrotus droebachiensis, assembly GCA_035222895.1. Classification (NCBI taxonomy): domain Eukaryota; kingdom Metazoa; phylum Echinodermata; class Echinoidea; order Camarodonta; family Strongylocentrotidae; genus Strongylocentrotus; species Strongylocentrotus droebachiensis. Next base: position 63,757 of record JAVYIG010000391.1, read on the forward strand.
CATATGACACTCTCTTAATGAATTGAACTGTAAAAGAGGACCATCTCTCACCATCTTGTTGCCTCCTCTGATGAAGATGGTGACTGCTCTTGAATTATGGCAATCCTCAATCACCAGCATCTTATCCCTAGTCGTACCAAAGTCGATCTCTCGGACGATGCCTGCCTTGCCCAGCTTGTCGGCTGTCAACTCACTAAACCTGGGTACAATGCGTCCACCAGTAGCAATGGCAATCAGCTGCAAGATGGAAGTAGTCAATTAAATTATTATAAGATATGCTACAAAATTGGTCATCCCTATCAAATACATGGTAGGTTTGCCAATTTTCTGGGTAAACACAATATAAAATTACACAATTGAAATATGTTGACTCGATATGGAATATATAATAAAATACAAATTATTACAGGAACAAATGCAGCGTGATGAGTATCACACAAAGCAAACTATAAAACTTCACAAAACATCAACAATATTTCTCCATTCCAAGATCCCCCCCCCCCACCCCCACCTTTGAATTGTACTAAATGTAGGACATATGTAATCATGGTACCATACCCAGTCTTCTATTTCAATTTTTTTATTTTCTGAAATTTTGCAAGTCAGTTGAGTGAGCTTGTCAGAACCCACAAAGCACGTTTTAGAATCATGAAATTTCATAGCCCAGTGCTAGTCATCATTCTTGCTTAGTCACAGAAAAAAAATTATGGAGTTGTATGAACATTAACTACCACAAAAATACACATGTATGTCTAATCTTTCCACCAAGTCTGCTTTAAACTGCTTCAAATACCTTAGTAAAGAATTCTGAAAAGTTAATTCAGTTTAACTGATCATCAAAACACTTCTATTATCGAGAGAACTCATTTTATTGACCCTAATACTAAATTATGAGCTCAAGATGAAAATGACAAGTCAAAAGACAGGAAATTCCACCATACCTCTATCTCTGGACCTCCCACCCAGCGGACAGCTGGTAGCTCTCTTTGTAGTAGAAGATGATTAGCCTCATCATCAAAGCCCCACTGACAGATAGCAAGATTAGCTCCTGTTGCTTTCACCTATATGAAAAAAGTTATTTTATAAATTCATGATGGCTAGTGTAATATCATGGAGGGCCATATTCAATATTGAAATTGCTAATTACAAAATTAATACAACTAATATATTGAATGAAGTTGATCTCTATTCCGATATTCCATTAATATTTCATAAACTATTTCTTCAATGCATCATGGCAGCTACCAATCTTTTCACATATAGAAGGTTCTAGTTGAAATGATTTTGGATAGCAAAAATAACTACATGCAAGTCAGGTAAGTGAGCTTGTCAGAACCCACAAAGCACGTTTTAGAATCAAGACTTATCATAGCCCAGTGCTAGTCATCATCCTTGCATCTATCCTAAAAAGCTGATCTTCAATTAAGAGTTTGTATCAATGCTGAATCACATGCTTGAGAGTAAGCTTTACGATTTTGGCTCTCTCCTACAAAGTATGAATATCAATCTAATCTACTCTACATGTTTAAAGGTATAGACCAGTTATGGTCATGCGATTGCATTGTGAAAGAAACGTTGTGGAATCGATCAGAAAAGGTTGATCATCTAGCATCTGCAAGGTTCTGGAATCATCAAAATGATAAGAAATTTGGCCCATTCTTCGTAAAGTTACAAGCACTATACACAGAAAGATGTATATGGGACTACCCTATATCTCTCACAGTCCATGAGAGAAACAAATTTACCAAATATATGAATTAGTAGGCGGTTTCCCGGCAAATTTTTTATCATCATGTATTAGTCAAAACATATTCTTTCACATGATTGGTAATGAGAGCTTCCATTTCATTTTTTGAAATTGGGGCGTTTCCAATACTGGTCTTTACCTTTAAGGTTTTTCATATAGCGCTTCTCCCTTCACCATTAAAGTGCTTCAAGTCTTAGCAAACTTTATACATACCATGCTAACTCCATTTCTTCCTTCTTTTCTTTCCCCTTCTAATCTGATAAGATACTTAAGCATATAAGTAATTAACATACCTGTTCCACCATCTCTGTGAACTTTTTCTTCTCATATTCCCTGAGTTTCTTGTAGTCTTCCACTGATTTGATATCAAGTTTATGTGTAGTCTTAGGCTTGGGTGGTTCAAAAGGACATGTCAGGATAGCTATCTTGGCATCTTTTACTTCCTACAAAAAAAAAATAATAATTCAATTTGTTAAAATTCAGCTGGGATGGAAATGATTAAGCCATGAGTATGTAGGGCAAGGGTAACTTGCATTTTAGGTTTTAAAAAATTCAATTGATATTGTGCTGTACTTGCAGCAAGAAACAACAACAAACAAACTTAAAGATCCTCCATAAATTGAATACTGAATTTGTTCATGTTTGAGCGCAGAAAAAAAGTTATTTAGTTCAATGTATGTCTCACAAATGACATCATCATGATAGATACAGGTAATCTATACATGTAATAATAATCAAATAGTGAGGTTACTCTAGCATGGCTTGCTGGCCCCACAGGCCACAATACAGTCAGGTGGGGAATTCCGATTACCATGCACAAGTAACTTCAAAGGTTTGCAAGTAGAATTTTAACCACAGACCTCAAATGGACTGAATTTATACCAGCCAGGTGATGACACATCATGATATTCAAGGAACAATTTTAAAAATCACATATTTCATGATTCTAAAATTTCATATTTCATTAGTTTTACCAGCTCAGAATTTAAGATAAACATACATTAGCTCACATCAGAAGAGAGCTTTCCCTAATGACCAAAGGTATGTGTTTGCAATGAATCTATCTTGGAAGATATGGTATAGGAAGATATTGTATAGGTAGATAGATCCTCCCCCCCCCCTAGAAAAACACTCTTCTACACACTTAAGTACCACATTTTCTACTCCAAATCTGAAGTGTTTCTTGGAGAACAAGAAGTAGTTCGGACCACCCTTTATACCAATCCTTCCCTCTCACCTTTGGCATCTGGGGATGACTGAAGTCCTTGTCAACGACCACACCATGGACCAGCATGGTGTCTTCTAGCCTGCCTCCCACCTTGCTATCGACCTTGATGAGCTCAAAGTCAACATCCCTCCTCTCAAGATCAGCTACGGCCATGATGGCGTCGACAGCGATCTGGGCCATTTTCCTCTGGAAACGACTGATGCTGTGAAAATGAAGGATTACAGAGATGGGAAGTGTATTACCTGCTATCTTTACTGGCTTAAATTGTGTAGGTAATCAGATAAATACATAAAATATGATAAAGCAATGCACACTCCTTTCTAGAAATATATTAGTAATCAATTTCAACAAAAAGCCAAGTGCTGATATCTGTCATCCTTAGACGCAGCAGCAAATTGAAGAGAGAAGCCCATAGCTTTTATAGAACACGCACTGCTGGAAATCGTTTGTGTTCCACAAATGTTTAGTTTTCACTATGATCTAAACTTCATCACATCCAGTTCTATAAAATTGGTAATCCTAAATGCAAGTCAGTTGAGTGAGCTTGTCAGAACCCACAAAGCACGTTTTAGAATCATGATATTTCATAGCCCAGTGCTAGTCATCATACTTGCCTTCAGAAATGAATCTCAATCACAAATCACAAATTCTTTTCTTTGCAATTTCTATTCGGATCAATGGGACTTGATCTATGCAAAATAAATGGTGAACAAGAATCCATAAAAATTTACATTTTTGATCCCAGAGTGGTCATGGCTGTCTGGACAAGTGGTTCAAGGTTGTCTGGGCTGACATCATAGGCATCTGCAATCTCATCTAATCTCCTGGTAGCTATCCTGGCAGCCATGTCATAACCATCAGCGATACGGATTGGATGGATCCCCCTATCCAGGAGCTGCTCTGCCTTCTCCAGTAGGGCTCCAGCAAGAACTAATAAAGATAACAAATTGATTCATAAGTGGTTTAAAAAAAAACCTGGCTAACTATTAAAATGGCTAAACTGTTTGAGACTTATACATTAGGGATCTTTAGTGACTGTATGCACACATCACTTGTTAACTAGTTGGAGACACCTGTTTGTGTTTACATGTAGGCTTTGACACTGAAATTTGAAGGCAAGTCAGTTGGGTGAGCTTGTCAGAACCCACAAAGCACATTTTCGAATCATGAAATTCATAGCCCAGTGCTTGTCATCATACTTGCTGTGAAAAGATCTAAAAGAAGTGAATTGAGATTTGAGAAAAGTGCACTAAAATTAGAGAAGAGTGATCCATATGTACATGTAAACTCTCACTATGAATATGACGGACAAAGAAAGCGGACAAAATATACAGTTCCTCAGGTAGACAAAAGAACATCCCTTCACTGCTATTATGTAAAAAGGAGAATATGCATGTGACACCTGTTCTACACATTTGTATGTAATAGCAGTGAAGGGATGTTTCTTTGTCTACCTGAGGAACTGAATATTTTGTCCGCTTTCTTTGTCAGTCATGTTCATAATGTCTTACCCATCTTCATATTGTGGGATTATGTCAACTTCAAAGTAACATAACAACTTGAAATCTTTGTACTACTTTTTAACTTCATGAGCATTTATTGAAAAAGTATATACTTACCAACAACACCGGTTGTGCCATCTCCAATCTCATCATCTTGTGACTTGGCGAGTTGGACCATGAGCTTAGCAATCTGGTGGTCCACATCCATCTTGTCCAAAATGGTGGCTCCATCGTTGGTTACTGTTACCTCACCATCAGGGCTGAGAAGCATTTTATCCAAGCCTGAATTCATGACAACACACATTTGTTTGTAAAGAATGTTGCACAACTTACAAGTTGCTTTGTAATGGTACAATGCATGCTGTTGGTTTCAAATATTTGAAAGTAATCATTAAGCTAAAAGAAGTCCGACATAGTGTTAGGGACTGCCTCTCATAATGGAGTAGTTTACTGCAGGCTGTACAACAGCACAAGACTTGGCTTGCAGTGACAAAAAGAGGCTATTGCTATACAAATAAAAGCATCAACAATGCATTTTTGGCTATGTCAGCTGCCATTTTGTTTTACATGTCAAAGTTTATTTTCAACAAAGATCATCAAAGTTGGATTCACAAGGTGTATGAAACAGGATCAAGCTTCTTCTATTCCATTCCCAACTGGACCATAGTAACTGGTAGAGAGTAGTGCTGTAGTCAAACGTTTAACCGTCCGGTATCCGACCGCCCATGGCGGATTTCGTTTTCAATTGGACGGTTTTGTTTTCCCGTTTTTTTTTTTTTTTTTTTTTTATAATTTTTTTTTTTAATAATTTTTTTTTTTTTTTTAAAGTTTCGATGCCCCTCCACCAATGTCTCCCAGCTCAGTAATCTGTGTGTTGACTCACCACTCTGAAACTAGAACACTCCAATTTGTCTGTCATCTTGGTTTGAAAGTAATCTTTGTAATAGATCCCAATATGTAGTTTATAATAATAATTCATCTAACTTTTACACATGGCATACCACAAGGTTATCCTAGGTCCTCTACTAATTTTAATTTATGTTAATGATCTTACACATTCTTCTAAAAACGACATTGTTACTATTATTTAAACTTAAATGAAACTCCTTCCCGCTTTTTCACACGGACCTGGCTTGCTGCCGACAGAGTCGGTAAAAAAAAAAAAAAAAAAAAAAAAAAATTTTTTTTTTTTTAAATATATTTTTAAAAAATTGTTTAACCGAAAACCGTCCGGTTTTGACTGGCGGTTAAACGGAATTGGAGATATCCGTGATGTTACAGCACTAGTAGAGAGCAAGTGTAGACTGCTCAAAAGATGACAGAAATGTCAAAAAGAGTCTCCTAAACCTGCCTCTCCTGATTATTTACCTAATTTTATCACTTTCTTATTTAGCTTCACCACTGTCTATAACAAAGTCATTAAGGGACTTACCATTTGGACCTAGTGAAGTTCGTAATGTGTTTGCAACCGTCTTAGCAGCAAGAATATGAGACTGTAAGAAGAGAAAATATAGAATGAGCCGTCAACGACCAACTAGAAAAAGGAATAAATTGTAATATGCTTGTGAGTCAAATTAAAGATCCTCCATAATTTAAAACTGAATCTGTCTTGCTGTTCATGTTTGAGCCCAGAGAAACTTATTTATTATGTCTCACAAATGACATCATCATGATAGATACAGGTAGTCTATACATGTAATAATTATCACATAGTGAGTTACTCTAGCATGGCTTGCTGGCCCCACAGGTCACAATACAGTCAGGTGGGGAATTCCGATTACCATGCCCGATAAAGGTTTGCAAGTTGAATATTCAAACCACATACCTCACCTAGTCAGTACACAGACCCGTTTCACAAAGCCTTTTATCAATGACAAATGACAAAAATCAGTGACAAATCTGCTGATAACCAATCAGAAGCAAGGATTTCACTGGCTTAACTTATAACAGAAGTTTTGTGAAATGGGGGCCCAGGTCTGTGAATTTATATCAGCCCAGTGATAACCTGTGATATTTGGGTGCTTGATTGCGCACCCGAAATTTTTTCCTAAAATCCTTCCCATAGAGAAAGCATGCATCCCTATGCAGTCTAGAGTAAAGGAGCCGGTTTTCGGCCACTTAAGACAAAATCCTATTTTTTGGACTCTTTACTTCCTATTTATTATCATTTCTTGTTCAAATCATGAAGCAAATATTATTATTATTTAAACAAAAAAGAATCCCAGAAAAAAATCACGAATTGCCATGACAATATTCATTTCAATTTTCACTGTTTTGGAGCCAGTTATCGACCTAGTGATTCAGTTTACGACCGCATGTACAAAGTCAATAGGAAGCGCTCGCGCGCGCCGTGTGTTTCCGCGCTGATGTATAGCGCAAGCGGGCGGAGCAGGTATCCCACGCCGGAGCTCCCGGGTGCTCACCAGGTCGAAAACAGGCACAGCGGTGATCGGAAGTTGGAATCTGAATTGGACAGACATATCGTGTGTGCGTGGCGGGGTCCGGCTGCATTGATTTAATACATGCGATGAGATACTTTTGAGCTTGCGACTAACACAAAATCGGGCTCTAAATCTGAAAAATAATTGAAATAAAGCTCATTTTATGGTACCCATATTTCTTACATACACGCGTAAGAAACTCGATTTTTCAGATTTGGGTAGCGGGACCGCCGATTACATCGCTAAAATGTGATATTTTAGGATATATTTTCCATTGCAAATGTGGTTCTTCAGTGACTCTGGCATGGTATGGTATGGTATGTGTGGGATATGTGATATGCTATTAGAGTAAAGGAGCCGGTAATCGGCCATCTTCAGTTTTCGGCCGATTGGTTGGATGCATGGTAAAATCACATTAAAATACATGGCATAATAGCACAACACATATCCCACACATACCATACCATGCCAGTGTCACTGAAGAACCACATTTGCAATGAAAAATATATCCTAAAATATCACATTTTACGACCGCATGTACAAAGTCAATAGGAATTATTGACTTTGTACATGCGGCCGAAAACTGGTTCGCTATGTCGATAACTGACTCCGAAACAGTGAAAATTGAAATGAATATTGTCATGGCAATTCGTGATTTTTTTCTGGGATTCTTTTTTTGTTTAAATAATAATAATATTTGCTTCATGATTTGAACAAGAAATGATAATAAATAGGAAGTAAAGGGTCCAAAAAATAGGATTTTGTCTTAAGTGGCCGAAAACCGGCTCCTTTACTCTATGCGATGTATTTTAAAGGGATTTTACCATGCATCCAATGGATCGGCCGAAAACTGGAGCTGGTCGTTTACCGGCTCCTTTACTCTATGTGCATTGCGCTATCATGCAAAATTGATCAAAGTGTTTTTTGAACAAATCAAGATTCAAACCTTTATTTCCTGTAATCCTTAAGTAGGCATGTTCATAGGGCACTAGAGGGCGCTTTGTGCTTGTTCTTTTTTTGCTAGCCCCAAGGGATCACAAGTTAGACTAGACCCTATTACAGTTTAAAAATACCGTTACCTCCATCGTTCGGAAACCCATGGCAACGGCGCGTAGAATCTGTACATGCTGCAATTTGGACTGTGTGTGATAATGTGTGTGTGTTTGTGTATTGATTGCTATCACGCTCAAGTAGCGCATGCAGCTAAGCAACACACGTTCAGACACTGGTCCCTAGACCTAGAGTAGATCGATGATTTGATTACCGAAACAATGTTTTTGAACTCGATGTGTGCCAAGTCCAAGATTAATTAAAGAGTTGGCCGCAACACTTTCACGCAGTGGCATTTTTCACGGGACTACGCTGGAGTCGTGTATTGCAGCAGCCATGTGCGCAGTTTGCCACTTGCCGATGCGGGTTAAAAAAGGTCCCAAGTTGGCACCCAACCCTCCATTGCATTGACTTGTGTGGTTAAGGGGGGGACCAAAAATGGAGGGGGGGGGGGGGGGTTTACATTAAAATATCGTTATTTCATCGACATAGGGTAATGATCTTGGTATTACACCCCCCTACTTTAGATGTAGCCTATTTGTTATGGTCTTTCGAATGGTACTATTTTTAAAGAGATTCAATGAACTTTATTTTTTCGTTCACGTAGGGTCTACCTCGCCAGTGATTCAAATTCAATGAATCATTCAATTGTTTTCAGGGGTTTTGAGAAACTACAATATTTTTAGCAACTTTTTCAATAGATTTTGATGTAGTCTAGGCCTAGACCTGTAGACCATGCACAAATATTGAACTCTATGACTCTTCACTCTCTGCATAATCAACAACAATTTTGGGGTGATTTGTTGTAAAACATATCTCTGAGTCTGACTAGGAAAGCAAGACGATTGAAATTGAGAGATAAGTACACACAGATGTAAGTTAGTGGGACTAAATATTAGACCTACCTTCTGGGCTTCGATCCCAGTTAACCTCGACTTAGAGTCTTGATCTCTGATGATGATGAAAGGCCGACCATATTCATCGAAAGCTAGAGATCCCATAGAAGACATTTTTACGTGAAAATTGGAGATCTCATGAGCTGATTACTAGATGAGGATGGATTTCTATCGCCCTTTTCTCGGCTGATTCACGTGAGAGATTCTAGAAGCCTCCAAATCAACCTTACTACTTTAGCCTCGTTCACTCAAATTTTTTCTAAATTGATTAATAATAAAAAATATATAATCAAACAAATTTCTTATTTTTTCAACCAATAAAACCTTTTTAATAGACAATTAAATTATATTATTATTTTTTTAATTACAAATATCTTGAAATAACTAAATTATATTTTCACTGTTGTCAGCCTCGTCCCTCTGGAAGTGATAACAACAACGGTGGACGTAACCAAGGAAATCCCCGTACAGACCATGAGACGCGACGCGATGCACCTGTTACACTGAAGTGAAGCGAAGCAGCCAAGATATATACCCTCGATGAAAAACCTTTTCTGATCGTTTTCGGGGGGCGTTTTTCAACATTTCCTCTACAAAAAACAATATTTTTGGTCTTTCTTCAGGAGATATCTTACGTGTTGAGTTATTAGCTAAAATAATGTCGTTCTTCAATCTTACAGAACTGGGATACCAATATCCTATACGTGCACAGGTGAAGGAGCCAAACCCAGTATATTCCTACCATCTCGCAAACTCTTTACCCGCGGGATCGTACGTCTCGCACAGACCAGAAACTGCAAAGCTTCCACCGATTAACATGCATAAATACAACAAAGTCATCGAGCCTGTAGATAATCCAGAACATCACGGATCATATGTCAAATTTACCGAGAGATTGCATAAACATACACGATGTGCAAAAGGTAGGATTTTATAACTTTTATTTAATGTCAAGTCTAGAAAATTCCTTAAATATACGGTAGATCTAGGCATATTTCTACTTCTACTTCTAGTTCTACTTCTACGACGATACTCAGCAGGATCCATAAGTCAGGATGTAGTGCTGAGGAATAAACTATCTACTACTTCTTCTTCTTTTTAAAATATTGTTATGTTTTTTATTATTTTGTTTTCATCGTTATTATTGTTATTGATATTATTATCATTATTATTACTCTTGAGAAAATGTAACGAATGTCAGATTCATATATTAAGAAGAAATTAATGAATAGTCTGTGTAATGTAGGGTAAGATATAAATTGAACATCTATCATTGTTTATATTCTCTTATATTTTCACAAACCCTCATTTTATAATCATAGGTATATTATTATTATTAATTATTATATCAGTATGATTTTTAAGCAGTGTGTTATATTTGGTTTTGAGCCTAACATTTCATTTCAGTTTTAAAGAATATCTCTAAAAAGAAAGAAAATGGAATATCTTCCTTATTATCATTTAATCCCGTCTTTGTCAGGTCCCATTGATATATACCGCAACCCTGTGACGACAGCTCAGCTCCCTGGATCCTGGTATCGGAAGGAAGTTCCCTTGAAGCAGAGTGAGCCCTGGACATACGTCCCCAGACACGTCTGTGTCAGTAGTGAAATGACAAAGTATGTATCATTCTTTATTTTCTTTCTTTTGTTTATTCTTCTATTTTTCATTGTTTGTTGTTGTTTTTAATGGTAGAATTGAAAAGACTGATGGAGCATGCTTTTTCTTTTCTTCTTTTCTTCTTTTTTTTTTATATAGTAAACCGAAACTGTTTTTTTTTTTTTACTGATGTCAACTATTGCCAAGATTAAAACCAGTAAAATATTTTGTATTGTTAAGTTACTTTTAAGTTAGTTAAAAGCAAACGAATAATTACTTAATATTTCGCAGTGATAAAGTCATTACTACATATGTAATGCGATGGTGCATTTATGGCAAAAATGAGTTTTGCTGACAATTGAATTAGATACATGTGTAAGTAGTATATTTTGTCCATTCACTTGTATTTTTTGCCATAATGTATTTTGTTTCAGTTTGTTAAATAACATAATGTGTATTATAACGCAATGTGCAAATTGTGGATCTGTATGTCATACGTAAAATTGGGATTTCTTTTCCTCGCTATGTTTTTATCATGGCCCATGACTGTATTCTTAATCAGCCCTGGGCCCTATTTCTTTAAACTTTTTATCAATAAAAAGTTACAATTAGTGTTATAAGCTACTAAAAATTGTGGCATTTGATTGGCTGAGAGCAAATTTGTCATAGAAATTTAGTATTTGTTATTAATAACAAGTTTTACGATCTTGGGCCCTGTTTAAAAAAATACTTTTTACTCATTTAATTCATTTTTATGAGAGGGTGGACATATTATACATTTACTGATATGACTTTAAAGTGCATGTTCCTTTCCATTATAATCTATTAAAAACTAAGCCCAGGATAAGTCATGCTTCATTTCATTTGAATTACTGTACAATGACATTTTCTCAATGAGGTTTACATTTTTCATTGATATGCATGCTCTTATTTTTCTCATATTTCTTGGCAGATTCGTGAAGGAGATGAGCACGACAAACAGGGAATTTTCTCTCTTTTAGAAGACAACAAATTTAAGGAAAATTTCAGTAAAGCCTTATTATGGACAATAATTGTATTACACATTATGGAACACAAGCCTTTGAACAAAAAAGTGCTTATGATGTGCACCAGCGATTGACACACAAATTCCAAGTCTATGTCGATGTCGATTGGATTGCTTTGGTGGATTTTGATTTTATTTTTGTATTCAATAACTGTAACATGATAACAAGAGTATTGAAGTCATTATTTAATTTTCGGACATCTGAGTATCATTTACCCCTTTTTTCTTTTTGTATATAACATGATATTCACCCAATACCTAAATCTTTAAATTAGATTTGAATCTTGCCGCGTATACTGCTGCTTCTTCTTTTCTCATAATTTTTTTTCTTTTATACCTGAAAAACAAAAACAAAAATATAATTTTGATGAAAGGGAGATGCCAGCTGGTTGAATATGCCTGTGTTTTACTATTTGCTTTAATTTGATTATCTCTACTTTGATACATATTGCGTAACCATGCATGAAGCTGTATATTCATTGCTGCAATTCATCTCTGCTAGAGCATCAATATACAGAGTTTGGCCAACCTGCTTCTTGTTGCTTACAATATATGAATACTGTTGTGCTTGGGTTTTGGGGGAGGGGTCACACTGAGGGGGGGGGGGGGCACAAAACAAGAGAATATACACCATGTTGTGATCAACACTAACTGAAACCAAGTCAGCCAAACTATCTAAATAGATGGCTCTGGTCTTCGCAGTTTGAACACAACTGTGGGAAACTAGATGAACTGTAGAACGATGACATAAAGTCAGTGTGAGGATCTATGGTGTACTTCAAGAATTATGAGTATTTGTCACATTAACCATTAGTGCCATTCACCAAGTATTCACCTTCAAACTATACATCGAAAGTAGAACCAAAGATTTGTATTTGTCTATATGTAGATGTATTTCAAAGAAAGTATTTCAAAGAAAATAATGAGGTGTTCTTTGTTTTTGTTATGTCTTTATTCACATAAACAAATATCTGCCTTTTCATTGAAACTTTCAACTTTCCCCACATTTTCAAAGGAAAATGCTGCTTTGCAATATTTTATAACCTGGAATTAAATCGCAATTCACTAAAGAGGAAAAAAGTATAGCTGTAACAACATCACAAACAACAAAATGATCAAGTGAATATAATGTCTCTACCGCAAGAGGGCTCTTCACATTTTTCTCGTTCAAGTATAATGTAACGAATTTTAAACGAAATCCTTGATGTTTAATCATGTACATGTAATTAATGTAGTATTTGTTTTCCGTCATGCATAACAGACAAGAATGTGGAACATATATTTCAATAGTTTTTATCTTACTATGACCTTGTCTCGTGGGCTGAAACGTCACTGTTTGACTTTCACGTTATTACTTGCATGTTTTTATCGACTGTATTGTAACTGTGTAAATCAAAAATAAGCATAAATTTCAAAATTCTTTACTAAGCCAAATGTAATTTCATTAATCAATGTTGTAAAATGAGATGTGATCAATGTTTGTATATATTAAATAAACGTATTAATACTATATATCACAACTTTCATGTGTTTGTGGTTATTAGTCGAAAGCGAATTCGTTCGTAAAATGGGTGATGTACTGAGTTACTGACCAAATTGTGTTTTATTTTTTCTTGGGGACTAAAAAAGTAAAAACATAGCGGCAACAGGGGAAAGAGGCTCCCCCGAAATTGGGATAGATTCTCGTAAACACATTCCACATTGCAGCTATTTGACTATGAGAGGAAGAAAATTATCATGACCGAGGGGCAATTTAGTAAAGATACACGATAATTAAAGCAAAACAAAAAAATAAGATTGAAAATAAAAATATTCGATCATTTTTTTCTTCTCAAAAGATCGTTCATCTCGATTATTTGAAAATAATAGTGAAAGTGGCTTTGCTTTGTGTATTTGATTTCCATTTCCCACGCCTGTTTTTTTTTTTCTTGATTGGTGGGTAGCCCTATCCAGCGGGCCGAGTAATTGAACAATAGAGGGCTTACCATTTTGAGGATGTTATAATAATGTGCCGATGAAATTTCTAAATTTTCGTAATAAGGGTACCACCCGACCTCGGCTACGTTAAAACATCTTGTTGCGAGTTGAGATGGCAAAAATATAAAGAGTACCCCTGTTCAGGACATGTCGATACGTCCCTGAGTGAACTCTAGAAATCCGAAGGGGTCTTCAAAAAATTGTTTGAGCATCCATGTTCCAGATTTTGTGTTTTAGAGTTCACGCTCTCCAGTAACCGTGCAGTGACGTCTCCCTCTTTCGGAGTGTTCCCTAATCACTCTATATCTTCCACGCGCCCGGCATCCTCGGCGAGGCAAATTATGATGACGCGTATGATGATGGCCATCATACGTGATGAATCATGACTTCGTTGGTGGTATTAATGATGATCATCCCAGGATGATCAATCCATTATCTCGACCCGACACCTTGTTATTTCTCTTTGGCTCTTACAAAACAATCCATCAAATCAACACGCGAGGTAATCAAAATACAGAAACACTTCATTTGTTTCACGGGATCGACAAGAGGGAAATCAAGCGGTATTATGTCGTACGACAACACAAATTTGTCAAAGTTATGTGCGTGAATGCTTAGAGGATATCATAAGAATACAAATGCTTAGACCAGGCAAACTCTGAAATTAATTGACGATATCTTTTGAAGGGGATAGAGGAGACAATGTGCTAAATTGGCAATTAATTTGGTGTCGTGGAATGACAGAGGTAATAACAGTGAATAAATGCCGTGCAACAAGCTCGACTTTTCGACCTCGAAATGGTAATTGACGGCATAAGATATGTGAGGAACAGCGGGATTACAATCAACAAAAACATGCCGAAAAATGCATTAATGTTGGACCAAATAAAATGTCTGTAGATAACATTCTATCCTGCTTGTCTAATGCCAAATAGTTAAATTAGTTCAAATCATTTGAACAACCCAGTCCATTAAGTGGATTTTTCAACTTTAAGAAGTCTGTGGTTGTTTCGCAAAGCGTTTTAAGCTTTCTTTAAACGCCTGATGAGATCTTGGGACTGGTGAAGTTGTTTAGTCGGTTTGCCTTCAGGCTACAATTAAGATGAAGTGGCTGCCAGATATGCCGATGATTAGCCAAGCGTTCCTGAATGTCAAGTTCGCAACAGTGATTTCACCTCGTCACGTTACTCAACAGTGGCCTTGTTCACACAATGGATTAACTTTTGAGAGTAAAATTTCACTCTCGATGGTAAATTTGCGAGTAGCAACCGTGTAGACTCACTCAAAAGTACATTATTTATAATTATTTCCGTAGAAAAATGGCCTCACAGCTATATTTTACTACAAAAGTATTATATTGTCATACGGGGTATTGTCCGAGAGGCATGCAGTCCCGAGCCCACCCCCTTGTTCTGAATATTCTGACATTAATGGTATCCAGGCAACCGTCGACTAAAATATTTCAGGTAACGAGGTGGTCTGTTTTTATACTGTAGAAATGGTTTGTTTGCTTGCTTGTTTCGCTCTCTCTCAAATTTTAGAAACTGGAAAATTCAGACTTCAGCCGCCCCTACCCCAGGCAAAACAATTCTGCTCTTTCCCCTCTGACGGTTACGTGTTGCTAACTATAAAACCTAATTTTCCTTTCGAGAGTGAGGTACTATCTAAGGTAAAGTCGCCGTCTGAACATGGCTATTGTAACCAAGGTTTTACTAGAGGCTGTATGAAGGTGCATACAATCATGATGTTGTTATTGGTTTACATGGGTCAAGTTGGGGTAGCATCTCATAATTACATCGGATATTCGTTTTAAGTGGGCGTGGTCTATCACTCCCCTATACCCTCTACATATTCCTTCAAGAGCATGCGGGGGAACAATTACCGTTTTTTCACACAGTCACAGAAAGGGCAGTTGGGCCTTGATGAACGGGTCTGTTGAAATCGTCAGACAGAAGTAAAGATGAATTATAAAGGAGATTAAGATGGAAGGCTAAAGTACACAAGTTTTGATTTCATTCACGTGTGATAACATTCAATTGTATAAATACCACTGAGAGATGTTCATCGCCGGATAGGATGAAGTAGTGTCATAGTCAAGTTATTCGGAACAGGATAGTATATTTACTTTCCTCTTTTTTAAAAATATTGTTCATACATTCACATTCATTTCGATTCGACATGTCCACTTTGATCCGTGCACAATTGGAGTTGGGGGGGGGGGGTGAATATGTTATTCAACCAGTGACTTGGCAAAATCGTTATATTGTAGAGCCGATTAGAATATTAGTATCGGTCGTTTTGTAGGATGCCAAAAGTCATTGTGGACAAATATGCTTACACATGCGCCCACGGTGACCATTTAGAATACTCATGAAGTGGAGATGGTGCATACACTGGCTGTGTTCATAAATCCAATGACCTAAGAAATATTGATCATGCAAAGTATCAAGTACTGTACAAACTAAGATAATTATCATTTCTTTTCATAAAAACTTTTTATAAAACGCTGGATGAGAAAGACCGTAAACGTTGCACAAAATGACATGTAATTTGAAATAGGAATCAACAGCTACGAAGTTAAGGATGTACATGTATAATGATTATTTGCTTCAGCTTTGCATGCTATAAATAAACTGAATTTTAGACTTGTTATTGAAAAACAAAAACAATAAAAAATAATTAAGAGACAAAGTGAAATTAAAAATATTTATAAACGTGATCATTTTTATATTGAAAAGATGGACGGGAACGCATGATATCTTCCAAAATATACGGACATCTCTTCTCTATCTATTCATATCTCCTCCCGTTTCTTTCTCTCTCTCTCTCTCTCTCTCTCTCTCTCTCTCTCGCTCTCTTTCTTTCTCCCCTCTCCCTCTCCCATTCTCAGTCTCTATTTTTTCTTGAATTATTTCTTAGTGTCATACATAAGCGCATAGGGTGACGATTAATACGGCTCATTGCACTACACTCGTTCTTGGTATATTACAACCCATCTGATCATGTCTTAGCCTCGGCATTCAACTCAACCAATCATTCCTTCCAAACTCGACAAATGGGGTAGGGGAATAATGTGCAATTTGGGTAGAAATTGTCCAGTGCCATTGCGGATTAACACCGTCATAGTAATCATAAGAAGGTACTCGCGCGTTTGCATATTTCTCCATCCATATTCTCTCGTTCACTTTTGACATTGACGGATCACGTCGCAAATTTCTCAGCCTGTCGCGTTTTTTTAAAAGCGCAGACGACTTGCCTTTTTCTTCGTTCATTTCCCCTCACATAATATACGGTCAAAGTAATCTCAAGATATTTCGTCATTCGCCGTCTCTCTCTCTCTCTCTCTCTCTCTCTCTCTCTCTCTCTCTCTCTCTTTCCCACTCTCTCCATATTCCGCCGCTTTTCATATTTTCTTCCTTCATCTTTCTCCATGCTATTGTCGCCCTTTTCACTCTCCCCAGCCCTTTGGGCCACAATTACCCTGATGAATACTTGCAAATAATTAGCTCTCAAAAGAAAGTTAACTGTAGCGATCAAGTCGATAATTTCCCCTCTCTTTTTCAAATTGTTTGGGGTTGACATCTGTCTAGGAAATCGCTGTTACATGACTGCTAATACGTGACCCTACGGGCTGTAGCTTTTCTTTCTCTTCGTCGTGACTTTATTGCCAACATCACCGATTTGTCTGAGTGCATGCCATTATCATCTCTCTCTCTCTCTCTCTCTCTCTCTCTCTCTCTCTTTCTCTCTCTCATTCTTTCTTGATCCCTCTCCCTCTCTCTCTCTGATAAAATCAGTAGGTCAAATGTATGATTTTCGTCACCCATACTCTCCTTCAATATGTGCACCCTCTTCTGCAAAACCATAGACGACATACTGCTGTTTTGACTCCTCATGACTTACGGATTGCACTCAAATTTTACAAATTGAAAAGATTATATGCTTCTGATTCATTCATTGTAAACGCTGTTAATCAATCCTTGATTTCTTCATGTCCGACACACATTTAGCTCTATACCTATACATTCATTGCACATCGATGCGATAATTGTATTAGTAACTCTGTAATAAATATTGAAATTGTCGTTCATATCAATGTTCTTATGTTTTGTAAGTTTGATTGTTTGTTTGCTTGTCTTCTGAATTGATGATAATGTTACGACGGAACTTGAATGTGTACTCAGACCAGAACAGTGTCTTTTAGGATGTTATATTTCTCATCTTACCAACAAGGCTCTAAATTTACAAGTTAATCGACAAAATAACAATATCAAAGACACGGCACTTGGTAATTATACCAACAAAAATGTAACTGCATCATCGTATATGCTGTCATTGGCGTCAGTAGTGCCGCAGGAAAATTGTAATCAAAGACACAAATAGATTCCTTTGAAAGACAACACTTCTTCATTTCGTCAAATTGTTGCCCGTCAGCCTGTATCAATGTGTTGGTCAACACACAACATAGGAAAAGGGGAATCACTTATACGTATTCGGTATATTGAATCTACAATTAAAAACAAATTTAGATTCATTGAAAGGATGTCCGACGTTTCGTCGAACTGCAGCAACGTTAGCTTGAAGCATTCGCTAAAACGGCTCAAAGAAACAAGAAAAGAAAAACATTCAGACTAAGTCGGGTATCACAAATCGAAGATCAATAATGACCAATGAATAGGTCTATTAAGAGAACATGAAAGCCCTGTGAAATCCACCTGTATCCCTATACCCACAAAAGAATCGGCACAAGGGTTGCCGCCGCCAAGAGCCGATTCCAAACAAAAGGGATTGAAAAACAGCTCCTGTGCTCCATTAAATTACCCCTAATGAAAAATCGACAGAATAGGGATGTAATTACGCTCAAATTGGGAAACTATGAAAGTCTATTTCACGGCGGTGTACCGCTGACAACAGGGGCGGACCTGTTTATAGAATTGGGTCTTTTCATAGGTGAATGATTGCTATTGGTGGAAGCTGGGAACATTGGCGACGCACCGGTTGCAATTTGACGTGTTTTGAGATGCCGAAGAAAGAAGCGTTCATCGACGAAGCTTCAGAAGTGCATGGTGATGACTATTTACAGCTAGACTTGATAAACAAACAGGAGATCGAAAACAATCTTTAGATTGACTGAGAGATGACAAATCTAAATATATAACAGAAAATTACAGAATAACTAGAATCGAAAATAATGCAAAAATGTACATCACTTCGAATTTTAATTATAAAATTAGCTCGGACTCCAAAGCGAGCAGCTATATAGATTTGTGTATTCTCACAAAATAGGAGACTGTGGATGCATTCTCCCCATATGATCTTGTTTCTTGACTTATTTTTTCTTATCGCTATTATATATTTTTTATCATTTCCTTTTGTCACTTATATTTGTTTTATTTTCTTATATTTTGTGTTTCTGTACCCATCATCTCCTCCGTGCATGGAGTGGAGGACAATGCCTCTCTTCTCGAGACACATCTGTGCATTTCGTCGTGTGCATGTTTGTCTTCAGTTTCCAGACCCGTGCTGGGGGCAAAATACACCACAATTGATCCTATATATTTCTTGCCGAAATAATTGTCTCAATTACAGGGTCTATCTTTATCAAGAACTCCCATCCAATGCAGACAGCGTTATGTTCTCCACGCCCCGAAAACCGCAGGCTCTACCGTGGCGCGAAAAACAGTAGCCGATTTGTAGCAATATTGTTCGATGAATAGTGATAACTGATACGGGCCTCGCTTAAAAATGACCACTTGTCAGATATACGCTCGTTGACCAAGGGTCAACGAAGACTCCCCAGTCATCGATGATTACCAAGGGGTGGATAGAACACGACCCCGAGTATTTAGCCGGAATTTGAAACCAGTGATATCAGTTTCTGGTCAAGAGAGAAAGGGTGCCGAGATGAGGACGGAGCTAGTTGAGTCGTCACCTCGCATTTGAAGCACCCCAAAGTGCTTAGTACAAACATGTATTTATCTTAGCTTGCACCACTGAGAAAGCAATCATATCTCTGATATGAACTTCAAATTTAGATCAGCAATTATACTAATAAAATGAAACATTTATGATGGTCTAAACATTAAATTAAACTACACTTTCATATGACACTTTTTTTCAGGAATAAGGCAAGTTCTCTGTTAACACAGGCCAATTTATTTTAGAATTGTGATATTATCCAGTACTAGAAAGGTACTTCCTAATAAGGATCTTCAACTTGTTTTCTTGTTTCTTTTCTTGCCGTGGAGAGTTGTTCTCAAGGCGGTTTGGATAGTGGCAGTAAAATTAAACTAGCATATTTGATAATTGAGTATCTACAGCTAGTCGCAAAACGAGAATACTTTTTAATCCTACGAGTTTCATAACAAAAAAATAACTAAGGAATGGTTTCTATTTTTGTCCATTTGTTGTGTCTTGATTTGTAAAACTCGTCAACCGCTGAACAAATTATTTTTGCTCAGAAAGTGATCCTATTTCAGCTCGGTCTCCTGCCCTTTTCTTCAACATTTACAAAAGCAAGACAAATACGAGAATAAAGGGAGAAACCGATACAAATGAAACCGTCCGGCTTGGACCTATACCCCTATTAGGGTTGGCACACGTTTCTGATTTGAGTGGTCCCTCCTCTTCAATCGCAACTTAAAACCAAGATCAACAATCAAATGCCATCCTCAGAAAATAACCCTTGGAAATGTATATGCCTATTTTTACAGCGGCACCAGGGAAGAGAAAGGAGTGGGGTATACCGACAAAACCCCTCTTTACCTTTGTGATGGGGGTAGATTTGTGTTAGGGATACCCCTTGTATGGTCACACAGCTTGGATCGTCACACCCTATTCATTAAGGTCGCACAAAGAACCGATCACTTTCTTCCGCCTCCGGTATTGAGACAAATCTTTTCGCGAGTTTTGGGGCGGTTATTGATCCCAGGTTTTCTTTGAACTATTTGGGAACATAACAGAGAGATTCTTCTCGTTTTCCGCTCTCAAAATTGAAATGAAACTAGCGAAAAACGGGAGGAAAAACTGATACAATTGCTAAACGAGAAACGCAATCCCGATGGTATTATGATCTGTGATAGGAAATGAATAGGGCGGGCGCTTTGCGTTTTTTTTTGCTTCCAAGACCAATCTCGTGCAACCGTCTGCTCACGAAGCTTCTCATATGTTTTCTCTTCGAAGTGCCTCACCAACCTCACCTCCTCTCTCATTTTCTTTTTTTAAAATTTCTTTACCCATTCTACATAATTGTAGTGCGGTTTTGTTTTCAGCAACGATTTCATTCTGTCCTTCGCTCCAGGAGTCCCCCCCCCTACCATTCCGTTTGTATTTTATCCCTTCATTTCGTTGGTGTTATAATATTTGCGCGTTAATTATAGCATCAATCATATTAACCATACCACTACTCCATTTACCCTTTTCCACCCATGCCCTCTCCCCCTTCTTCCCCCTCTCCCTCTCTCATTAACGTCTACTAAGTTTATTCCTATCCTACCTTCCCTACCTTTATCATATCCTCGTCATGCCCTAATCTTTACCTTCCATTATTATGCCTGTTATTTGTTATTGTTCCCTTGTTCAATAGTGCTGCATATTCAGCTCCAAATGTTATCCGCTTTTCCCGGTACCTTAGCACTCCCCTTGCCCCTCAACCTTCTTGATCTCCCTCATTTCTTCCCTATCGTTCTCTTCATTCTCTTGCAATCCCTTCGTTATGCCTGATTTCGTCCCTGTATAAGGTGCACAAATCCAATGTTACGAGCCTTTTTCGCCCACCTTGTCTCCCCTCCCCCTTCTTGATCTCCCTCATTTCTCCCCTACCTACCATTCTCTTTCATTTTCTTGCACTCTCTTCGATCACCATGCCTTCTTTCGTCTCCCTTGTGCTTCTTCGCACCTTTTGAAAGTGAGCCTAAGCCAAGGGCAAGACGGGGTGTAGGCAAACCGTTTAATCCTGCAAACTTGACTTTTTGGCGTGGGGTAGATTTCGGGTCGCCATTGTTTGCCGTGCTTCTGTATGCACTGGAACTGGAATCAGTTACACCGTGCCGCTAAAGATCCGCTCCCGGTCACACTCCATTGTACTTTCTTCTCTCAAAGGGGAAGAAAAGGGGGTAATGCGCTTGCATTATATTATAAAGACCTGCTGCCAGAGAAAATATATTGCTTATAATGTAAGCTCTTAGCTGGGAAGAAGGTGAAAATAAATGTTTGTAGTTATTCATCAATAACTGAAACACTGCTTTGGAATAGGAACACAATATATTTGCATTGCCATAAACCCTATATATGGACGATAGGCGATATAACTGCTATTCGTGTAATTGTAACACTGAAAAGGGGAAATTGTCTCATTCATCCTTAATAAGTTTCACGAACGTTTTAAATGTTACAAGTGACGAATACTACGACACACGTTTTGACCTTTTTCATACTCATCTCGAGCAGTTGCACATAAAAAGTCAGATTATTTAACAAAACAGAGCTAAATAAAAAAGAGTATTGGCTAATCTATAACGTTGAGGCTTTCTCATGAAATGAAATCGAGACAGAACTATCCAAAATTAATACGCACGAAACAGATTAATACATAGCGTCCTCCAGCATTACCTCTACCACCAACACGCTCCACTCTTCCCATACTCACCACGCCCACCACGCCCCTATCCGCACACCCCATTACATACAGCATGTACAGTAATATGTCTACCTAGCTTCAACATCCCTGTGCATGCGTCGCGCCGTTTCCTCCGACCCAGAGCAGTGGTCCCATGACGGGGTGTATCACAGTCTTTCTCAACAACCAGGCGGCACCTTTAGCTCTCGATTGTAGCACTTTACCTTATTTTGCTCTCACACCTTTGTCTGGTCATTGCACTTGAAGTTGACGACTGGCCCTCCAGAGATTCTGACATTATGTTGATTTTCGCTTGTCGATTTCAGATTTCCTTACACTAGGACACTTTGCCTCCCTAAAGTGAAAGCATGATTGGTCCTTATCCCCCAAAAATGAAATTGACTCATTTTATTCAAGTGAGTATCATGTGTCTTCATTTTTTTTTTATGGGAATAGATAATATTAGTATCCTACAGCAAGCAAAATGTTTGCGAATAAAATTAAGCCTTGTATGATGTGGTAAAGAGTGAGAAGAAATTGACACAGACAGAAGCCGAAATAAATTATAATGTTTTACCAAACAAAAGGAGAATATGGAAAGAGTAATGTTGAAGTATGATGACTGGAAGTTGGATGACAGGAATAGCGACATAGATAAAAGTGAGATAAACAAAGAAAGATTTAGCTAAAGTTGCACCTCATGTTCTATACATAATCAATTGTTTATTCTACTCACTTTTACACTTATTATATTGGAGGAGATCGATAACAGAGTAAATGCATATATGCATGGAAAACATTTGTGAGAAAAACAACACTCATACAGTTTCTGACGAAAGCTAAAACCTTTAAAGTAATATCATACAATACCGCAGGTAGATTTTTCTTTACAATCCACGGATTGTTGATATATCATTCATTCAGTGAACTGAAATATATGTATATATGATATTGTTTTCATCCAGATGACAGGTGTTTTTATCTTCCACACTCATCAAGATTCAGTGAAGAATGAACCAAGCCTGACCCTAATGATTAGAAGATGCAGTGTTATCATGAATATTCCAATATGATACACTCATCTGCTAAATGGTGGCCAATGTCTCTTCGCCTCCAAGAACAAATGGCGCGAATGAAATACGTGAGTCGGTGGCGGAGTCGGATCTTGCTTGTTAGCTTTGGCACTGATATAGGAATTTGTTTATGATACAGCAGTGTACAAACGAATTGGTGACAACAAAATGTTAGAATCATCAGGTAGCAATGTATTGCTCATCGGTATCGTTCGTTTTCCCCTATGGAATCTTACACCTATTAATGGTAATCTTCAAGCAATAAGAGTAGCAAAGTAGTATAGCATGTATTTCTTTATGCCATCAATCACTGTTTATAAGATTTGACGTCCATAAGCTACGATTGTACTAGTTTCATGATGATGTTTTCTTTGTTTACTTAATTGATCATTGTGTCCTCTTCAATCTTGTCCACGAAGGGGTCCGGTAGTCGTCTTTTTACTGATAGAACGATGTAAGATTGGCGTATTAGGGGTTAGCCGGTGTTTCTCACGACAGTATTGTGTTAGTATCACCTGGAGTGGTGGGATTGCCAGATTGGTGTTTGTGATGTTGGTAACTGTGCTGATTGTGATGATGATGGTGGTGGTGGTGGTGTTGGTGGTGATGGAGGTGGTAGTGTCGGTGGAGCGGTGGTGCCGATGGTGCTGGTGGTTATGATGGTGCTAGTTCCTCTTATTCAAGAGCCCGGTAAGCCTACCATGCTCACATGAATCTTATGCTTTCATTTTCAATGCTGGTATTTTCTTTCCGAAAATAGCATTTGGTCATAAAATAAAATACGTATGAGAAAAAGTTCATTCTAAAAATACCAAAATATGATACATTTGGTTCATCATTGATGATACGAAAAACAAATAAATATATTGAATTCGAAAAATTGAATTACCTATTCAGGTATTTTTAAAAGAGTTATTATACCTTGATATGGTAATGATGGTAATCGTAATGCTTTCTGTATCTAAGCCAAGAATAACTATTCACCAACACTTCGTGTAGGTATTTGATTCAGGAATCCAAATCAAAATCAGATATTGAATGACGCTAATTTGGGATTTTTGTGTTTGCAATTCAGTCGCTTTTTATGTGTGAAAACTTTACATAGTTTCATTTAATTCTCCTTAAAATAAAAATATACCATATTGTCAGAACCTTAATCGACTGTACATAAAAAAAAATTGTAAATGGGATGTTTTTACTCTGACTGTGTAATCCTTTTCTATGGGTGTATGATCAGTGAAGTAATTCTATTTTATAGGTCTTAGAGTAGTTGAAAATCTTACCTGAGACATCTATCTTTTTATCGATTTTCAGCATTTTATATTATAAAAAACATAGACGACCCTGTTATTCGTTATGATATTATGAAATTACGAAATTTTATCGTTATAAAATGTGCATTGAAAATATATAATGTCAGTTTTGCTACCCCCTTAGAATAGTTATATGTAGAACCTTGTCCAATCATTTTGTTTTAATATTTTGATGCAACAAATTACACCATCGCTAAGGTTCCTTTAGCCCTTGAACCACCTCTCTTTACCCCCTCCGTCACCCCTCCTCTCAACTTTCTTGAAACAGACGGTAAGACCCTAAAACCGGTGCCAAAGTGCAGGCAAGGACACACTTCAACACGCAATCAACGACTGCTGATAAATCATAATTCACTTAATCTGACCCCACTTTCTTAAATTATTCTACCTTTCTTTTTTACACAGTCTTTTCTGCATAAAATAACTTACATATCGCAAATAGTAATTGCAAAACCAACGGAATGATTGCCGCCCATTATAAGACGTTAGGGAGTTATTTTAAGTGATTTTCCTGAGCCAGTAGTTTGTATAGCCTTAGGGTCAACATCATAGTGCAATGATTTCGATGTCCGTAAATGCATGGTAATATGATAATTGGAATATTGATTTGCCGGACGACTCCTTGACATTTATTCCTGAAATGTTTTATCCCCACGGTTCACCAAAATGAATGCCTATATACAGTCCTTATACCAATTTGTTTCATGATGTATAATAAAGTAGGCATAATATCTCCCAGATATGCTTCTTTGAATATCTCCCAGATATACTTATTTGAATACGCTAATTGTATATCTGTAAATCGCTTAGATATATTGTATTAAGGTGCTATATAAGTAGAATATTATTATTATTATTATTATTGTAATTAGTAATTCAAACAATGAATAATCTGGGTTTTTGTATAACTGGTACATCAGTATTAATACTGCGCTCCCTGCGGGCCATGCGATTATTATGGCCTTAGCATTAATAGGTACCCACATCGAAGAAGACCAAAATGATTCGTTGTTTATTAACTTTGAGGATGAGGGGTAGGCAGAAAAGTAATCTCAATTTGGGTCGAGACGGTTCAATGTGGTAAAATCATCTTGCACAAGGATGCAAGTACCGAGCAAGGATCGAGCCCGGGACCTGTTGCATGAAAGTCAAGAGCTTTCATCAATATACCACAGTACCCCCACTATCATTTCAATCATTCATTGGGAAGAAAGAGCATCACCTGGTTTTAAAAAGTGAACCTCTTTTTCTATGAACATATTTTCAAGAATGGCCATAACGATTTCTTAATTTGATATTCCGTATAATAATAATAATAATAATATTCCGCGTTTATGTATGTATGTAGCGCTTAATACATCGACGATGTCTCTAAGTGCTTTACAGATATATTATATATTACCCCGGTCATTGGATTCAGGCTTGCCCGCACATAATGTATGCACATTCTCACTCCCTGGGGAGCATTCTAGCCAGGCGCCATTTTACAGAGTCTCACAATGCTGAGCAACCTACATTAACGTTTGCATCCTACCGGTACCAATTTAACACATGGGTGGAGATTAACGTCTTTCTTGCCAAAGCTGGGATTTGAACCACGAACCTTGTGATCTATACATATACAGTCTGGTGACTTATCCACTAGACCACAACACCTCTATAATATAGTATATCCACTTACAGTATATCCTCTTATATATTACCTTGCCTTACTACAATGTAGTCTTGGAACCAAAAGTATTATTACAATAATATTATCAATGTTTTAATCACTGTTATAAACCATACCGTAACATGGTTTAGCTCTGTGATACAGGTAAGTATAAACTTAAGAGAAAAAAGGGTGGTTGGTTGATATTGTGGGAAATGCTTCTGTTTGTATATACACATGTCTCCCTAGCTTGAATTCAGTCCGAAATTTGAAGTGGCATTAATCAACCTTGTTTTCCTGAATAGTTTATATCATACCCATATGTACCTCTCCCCTTCAAATAAACGACGAATCATTTCGGTTTTTCTTCGATAGAATGTGGAAAATGAAAAGCAATTCAGTGGGTATTCTCATGTTCAAAATGCTTCCACATTTTTGGACAAAAAAAACTGCTCTCATTTGAAGAAAGGAAAAGAAGGCTTAAAATTAATGTAATATTTCCTTTACGTCATTTAGAGAGAATCTGTTTTATGTGTACCCGTTCCCTGTGATCAGAGGCGTAGCTTGACTCAGTCCACTATAGGGGGCATCGGTGTCAGGGGGAGCAGATGCGAACCGGGAGGGGTAGAAGGTGGGGAGGGGGTCATATCACGTTCTTGTATCTTCCTCCTTTTTACAAATCCCCTCTGTTTTTTTTTTAAATGTTATTTTCTGTTTGCCATTCGATTGGGGGCACCTGTCCCTATGCACCCTCAGCAGCTTCGCTGCCTGTAGCTGTATATCGAAGGTCATGGAAACCCATAATTTAGAAACATGATTGAGTTATAACTTACCACAATACCTAGCTTTTATATACATAAACAATGTATTCTGAGGGACAAGTATTTACGATAATACGTGTTGATGGTTAATTCTCGTTCGTTCATTCATGTCTAATATGCGTATTCAAATACCCTACTACAATTCCATAGCCGGCCAAAGGCCCTGTTCCCTTAGCATATTTTTGGGGAGGGTAACTCGACCAAACAGCCTTGAGGCATTCTCCCTTCGCCTCTGGGTGACCCACATCCAAAGCGATAGTTGAGACAACGGATATGCATACTTGCTTTTGTAGTCCCATCACAAGTTTGAACTCCTAAACTGGGCAAAAGGACGTCTTTTACCCAGTTAAAAAGGAAATAATTTACATCTTTTGATAACGGCATTGATCAGGCACTCAAATGAGCTCTTGCTTTTGTCTGAGGTTTTAGCAGCACCATCTGTGGGGTGAATAGAAAATGACCCGACGAATTGGGAGAATATTTTGGCTCCACGGGGCGGGCGGGCGCCCACACTGAAAACGTATGGCGAGTATATAGGATATGCTTTTGTCCACCGTAAACTTTAGACATCAACATTTGATCTACCGACCCGATTAAAACCGAAATTTAGGCTCGACCGCCTTTACAATTGCCAGACAAAGAATATGTCAGTGAACCATTAAGAGGGATAAACACGTTAGGAAAATATCATTCAAACCAATTGACGGTTACTGCTCGCCAGCAGACAGTTTCACAGAGGAAAAGAACTCTAGCATTCCGAGGGAGTTCTTCGACGGTTATTGTCGTCAAAATTTACGACCATACCGAGGCATAATTCATTCGTATCCTGATTTATCATTCACGTGAATCATTCATGAAATGAGAATCTTCATGATTATTCATGTATCCATTACTTGAATGATTTAGAGTCGCATTGCAATCGGGTGAAAAGAAATGGAAATCGATAAAAAGCACCTCGTAAATCACTGCTTTAAACCATTTCGACTTATACTTTCAAATAATTGAATAGATCGACTTAAATTATCTTATTTAGAATGAATATTGACGACCTTTTATCATATTTTTGATGGGGCTTAAAACTCATCATGGTGACATGTAATTGAGACAAACAGACAAAGGTTTATTCAAAGATTTTGTCCTCCTAAGTTCCACAATGTTAAAAGGCATATCAGTGTCTTTTTGACATTATAATTATGACGTCATGTTAATATTTATAATTTTATTTCCTACATTGTCACATTACTTATATTAACTTTTATCATATTTTTGATGGGGCTTAAAAACTCCTCATGGTGACATGTAATTGAGACAAACAGACAAAGGTTTATTCAAAGAGTTAGTCCTTTTAAGTTCCACAATGTTAAAAGGCATATCAGTGTCTTTCTGACATTATATGATGTCATGTTAATATTTATAATTTTATTTCCTACATCGTCACATTAATTATATTAACTTTTTAATATTTTAACTTTATATTTTAAACCTTATCTCGACTTCTGGTGCATTTTGACAATAACTGACACGAAATTCTGATCATTTATCATAACTTTCCAACTTAACCCATTTTTTTTACATAATGAGATTTCATTAATATTTTCAATCACCAATAGAAAAAAAAACTTTAAAAAATGACAAATTGAGACATAGCCTTTATAAATTGAAATATGAATAATGGTTAACGCATAACGACTTTCGTTCCAGCTTCTCTCCTCGATGAATTTTCTTTGAATAAAGACGTTTAGGATTTCAGTGTTGACTTGCATCTCTATTACAAATTATGAGCAAATTTTGCAAATTGCCTCGTGTGGAATTGACCACAGAGGACTCTCAACACTAACCGTCGTCTCCTGTGACGATATATGGCTGAATCTGTAAAAAGGGAATTGATAGTTCGTATTACGAAAACGATTCGATATGTTTGGGCAATTCGCGCCTTTTTTCTTCTTCTTCTGGGTATTAAATCAAGCTTACTGACGCGAATGTATCGCCGAATGACAAGTAGGAGTTTGAGTACGATTGAGCAGCCCTTAAATATGGCGACTGAGAATATGTCAAGACCGATTTCATCAGTTTTATAGAGATGATCACCAAGGGGGTACTCTATTACCCCCGATCCATGGGCACGGGCACAAATATTATTGGTTATTATGACATATCTGTCGACAGTCGACATTCTCTTACATCATAATTTATCATAGTTCAGACTAAAGGGTTAATTTTAACTAGAGTACTTTTCTTTTGAATGTAAATATACAAGACCCTCTTGACGTTCGTTTAATACTAAAATCCTTAATGTTTTTTAAAATCTATTTCCTTTGTCACACTGTCAGCATAATGATTAAAACAAATTAAGAATATAAGTGTTTTCGTTGTTGGCAACAATTATTTAAAAATATTCTAAAGACAATATTATATATACGTATAAACAATTATTTATACATTTTTATGCTTTTTATTTTCCACTCAAAACAGTTTATACATTTGATGCTGCTTGTAAGTGTCGGCTTGCATGGTGATGTAGATATACAGTAGGCTTCAGGACTCCTCAATCCTCCCTCTCTCTCTCACATGGTGCACCCGCAAGCCTACTGTATAGATTACACATTATTTACAATTTTCCTCATAATATATTTTTCAACAAATAAAAATACGATATAAATCTTACAATGCAAAAAAAATATGACAACTCTATATTAATTTAATCATGTGAAGAAAAAACTTCATTATAACCGTTTTATTCATAAAAAGAGAAACGAAAAGGAAGAAAGTTACAGCCCTAGATCCAAAAGAAGGAACGGATATGTTTCCCCTACCCTTCCCAGCAGAAAACCTACACCATCCCACCCCATCCCCCTGCCACCTGAGAACATGGATAGCCTTTGCAGTTCAAATAAGGATATGATTAACTAAAATAAACGTATGGCTCTCCCTCGACGTCCCTAGCAAAGAAGATTGTCCCATTTTCTGAAATGATTACGTAATATTCCTCTCCGTTCAGCAAACTTTCTTTTTTTCTGCTTTATTTTAAATATTTTGTATTAATATCTTGAGGAGTAGGGCTCTTTTTATTTTAGCTGTTAACAAATATATATCTTGAAAGTTCGATTCGATCATATTTCTTCTCAACGTTGAGCCTTTATTTTTGTACCGTAAAAATGGACTGAGGAGGATTAAGTCACCTTTGTAGTCCGCTATAAATATCTTTGTCTAACATAAAAGAAGTGATTGACAGTTAAAAGGGATACCACACAAAGACCACCAATGTCAATGACCTCGTAAAATTACCCTCAAATTTATAAAGAAATTCTGGATCTTCCTAAAACGTCTCCTCGCATTCCAAAACAAAAGCTTATTTACAATCATTTAGAGCGCGAATAATTCTGACATTCCTATTTGACCCTGTAAGATTTTTTCCATAAAACCATCATAATCTTTGCATTTTCCAGTTATTAAATGTCGATGGTTTTTAACCTTACCCGCAAACCACATCTTCTTTGTTCTCTCTCTCTTTCTCTCTGTCTCTCTGAAATGAATTATCTGAAGACAATGTGATTAGGAATCGTTTTCCAGTCAAATCTCAATCGTTCTTATGCATTCAAATTTGGTAGACAATATTCGAATTGTCTATGCAATACCATAGTATGAAATATTGATGACGAAGATCAATTATTCACAAACATACCCGCTAGCGACTTAACTTCATCGTTATTTGGAACCGTGGCGCCACCGAAAAGTACAAATACTCTGACAAACTGAGTTCCTTTTGCTAAGATGACGAAGAACAGAGCAGGGTAGGGAAGGGGCAAAATATATATATATATATATATATATATGTATTATTATACAGGGAAAGGGATGAAAAGAGATTGGGAGATGGAGGGAGACGAACAAGAAACCAATGACATGATTGAAGTAATAGAAATAAGCACAGAACAATATTTGGCAAAAGTTTTAACCGAGTCCCTTTTCATTCATATAAAGCATGAGTGGAGCACAATGGGTAGACTGTACTAGCATAAAGGTATATGGTATCCAAAACCATTATGGGATGAAAGTAGAGATTCTTTACTACAACTGGTACAAACGTAAATGAAAGATATATTATACTGGTGCTGATAATCTTTTAGATGAGAGAAAATGACCGGTAAGCCTCAAGGCTGAAAGTAGGGCGGGGCAAAGAAAAAAAAGCATCCTGGAATTTTTTTGAAGTATAATTACGTTCGTAATACTCCAATGACAATAGCAGTATACTGACCCCTCTCACAGAAAGAAATAAGGACGTATTTAAAATAAAAGTTTATGAATAGTAATACAAATATAAAAGTGAGATACAGAATTAAGAAATGTAACATTACAAATTAAAGACATGGGCAAAAGAGTAAAAGCTGTTGAGATGTTTTTCGTTTCTATATACATTTAAAAAAAATCTGATTGTTTGTTTCATATCTAGTGATACGAGATACAATATATATAATGTGGATTACCTATATTTACCCTTAAATATCTACTGTAATACCACTTATACATGTATAATGATAGACTTAGGTAATTTTGTTTTTGATACAGAAGAAGGATTAGGCTTGCTCCTACTACCAGAAAGCAAAAAGCTGAAAAACTAATAAATGCATTTACATAAAAGGTTCGCATAATGATACTGTAACAGAAGACAACATCATACATAATTACAAGTATAAACATTAGCAGATTGTGGCAATATAAAATTGTGGTCTCGTATTCAAGGAGCAAGTAATTGGTCATGTCGCTTACGAAGTCCGTGCTAATGGCCGATAGTCAACCGTAAACCACAATCCATTTTATATTTAACTTTGGATATGCAAGCAAAAGAATTCCTTGCGGTTTTGTATTTATTTCTTTATTCGTTTTTCATTTTTTATTTTCTTATCGTCTTTTTAAATGTAATTTTTCAATCTTAACATCAAAATTAATAAATACATCAAAATTGTTCACTATACCATTTCTTTGTAATTTGTAATTATCTGGTTTAATAATTATTTTTAAAAAGAGTAATTTCTGTCCATTATGAAAACAAAATTGCCTTTCCCTCCCTCTTTATCTTTCTTTCTTTCTCTCTCTCTCTCTCTCTCTTTCCCTCTCCTATCTCCTCTCTCTCCTTTTTTTTCTCTATGTCTAATTTTTTTCTCCGTCCGTCTCTCTGTCACTGACATGGACAAATACATTTATTTCCTTCATTTCATCCATTAGCCACGTGATCAAATAAGCTACAAGATGAAAAGAGGCGAGAACAAAACTCCATTAATGCTACACAAATCATGCGAAGCGCGCCACATCACGAAACGCATTCCTTCTAAGTTCCAGCGAAAATATTCATCGAATATCGGTGATAATCGTTCTCCTATCAAGCTGAAAATGCGATGATTTCAACTTAAAGTGCAACCTCAGATAATATTTGGATAGATTGCACAAAATGAGCGTCCACCGCGTGGCGGGGTGCCATCGACGTAACATCGTTGCCAGGCTCTATGGCCAAACTGCCTCTTTCTACCCCGTTGGCTCCGTCAATCAATTTTCAGCCCAATTAGACAAATTGAGCGATGAAATATTCATAACAGGTATTTGCACGCATCCATGCATCGTTAATCAGTCTTGTTTGTGATTTATTTTATGTGATTTAGTTTAATTACTGCACGCTTGATGTCAATGTACGTAGATTAGAGTGACGTTTTGAGATATGTATAACACCTTAAATCTTATTGCAGCGTCTGCTGCAGGAAGGCTTGGAGTTAGTTGACCTTTGGAACTTTCTCTTAACTTGTACTATTTAAAAACGAAATACTAAAAAGAAAACAAATCTGTCAACTTTTCATTCAGAATAGAAATGACCAGGTTCACTATGAAATGTTTACAAATTTCTTGAGTAATACAATTTTTTCAACAAGTCATGACTGTCAGACTGCAGCGCAACTTTGAAACAGATTCCTGGCACAACTCTCTCAACCTTTGACATCACTATCTGATAGAATAATATTTGACTAAAAATGGTCACAACCGAAGTTTCGGTGGGTCAACAAAGCAATTCAAAGGCGCTTTCTTTGTAAAAACCCATATAGTCAGAACTTTGTTTTTTGCAATACCGAAAACATCGGAACTTTGCAAAACTAAAATTATAGTATTACTTATAATATTACACGTGATCACGCTTGAATGAAAATTTAGTATTGATGATCATTGCACGACTCAATGTAATTTTAAAAAACTTGTGGAATAAAAAATAAAAGCTACTCGTTTGATATTTTTGCGCAGCTCGTGTGTCTAATCTTCAACCATAAGATGTTAAAAGACCCTTTTTTTAGATGGATAAACCTTCTTGCATTAAACTATCAAGAAAATTTAACCATTATTTTTAAAAAATAGGAATATCTAAATTTCCACACCAGTTATTTTTGAGTAAAATACAGTCCAAAACAAAAAAAGTTTGTATAAACGTCATGCTTCGCAACGCCAACAGCCTTATCTCACGTAAACTGTCATTTTTTCTTTTCTCCAGGCGAAACTGAACCAAGCCTCAATATAGAAAATTGTATTGGTCAGGCAGAGCGATCAGTAAAGTGGTCAGCTTTTCTATGGTCAGTTAGTGGTCAACAATACGGCTCGAGCTCAAGCATGCTCCATCGCCCACGGTAGGGAGCATTAATGTCCAGCCAATTATGGTCTTTGGTCTTCTCCACTGTCCACTACACAAGTTTGGTATCGCTTTAACGAGATAATTGAGATCAATATATTACGCGGGCGAATGTAATTAGCTTAAATGAGAGCTTGGGTTTCAAATTACTGAAGGCTTGGGAGGGGCTGCTATGCGATATAACTAGGTGTCCCTAATTAGCTTCATAATATCAGACATTATTTGGGTATGCAAATATGTAGGGAAGACCGCTAATAGGGACTTTTAGATTTGCGTGGACCAATACGTGTGACGTCCATTCAAGGCAGTGAATTAAAAGGACGTCGATCGTAGCAATCCACGTTGTCGTTCGGCAAATCTAAAAGTCCCTAATGTTCAACACCACAGCCCTTTCATCTACGAAGCTTAAACTGATCAATGTCATTTAGGCAGCAATGTGTAATACAGCATCGGGGTCACGTGATCAAAGCTCGTCTGCTTTTTGTATTTACAAAGCGCCATCCATACACAAAATTGGTGAGCCTTTTTGTGATGTTTTCTTGACTTGTTGCTTTTTATGATGAGTTAAAAATGATATTTCCCCTCGTAATTTTCAGCACGCATTATGTGAATTAACATTAAAATAATCGCTAAGTAGTGGAACTGAATAATCACAATTATCATTCGCCGTTTGAAACCCAAATTAATTGAGCTTATTCAGGTGAGAGTTTCTCATTGTCATGAGCTCCAATGTCGCCGTTGTCCTTTAATGTGTTAAGGTAGAGTATTAGAGCATGTCGGTATAACGAAAAACGCTATACCAGGTGCGAAAAGAGGAAAGTTATATGAAATATACCTTGTGCCTGAGTAGTTTTCTGCGGCTATAGAGGATTTCACAGTATACCAACTGACCACGAAAAGGTCTGATGATACAAGCCCAGTAGCCCAGGTAATAAGGCTTACAGATGCCTTATAAATTTTGTAGGAAGAAATTACATTAACATGTTTACTTTTTGGGTCACGGTCACGGTCATTATTTTGGTGAGTTTAGATAGAACTCTGAGTGATATGCAGGTCAAGATTGGTCAAACGATTTGACAACCAGTACTAAATTAGACCAACACTCTCTGCGGTTGGTATAAGGTGGACTAAAAAGTGAAAGTTCTGGGGAAATAGTTGACGCCAGCCTGAGAAAGAAACATGAACAGAGAATTCATTTTATTGCATCATTGCAAGGAAGTTTTGAAACTTCTAGTGAACTTGTTTTGAGTTATGTTTCAGCAAAATCAACTCCTTATTCTGAAGTCTATTGTAGGCTAAGAATTGAAAGAAAAGGAACCGATTTTCATAACATGACATGAGTAGATAATTTATGTCATTTTATCTTTAAGGGTTTTTGTAACACGATTAAATCTGCATACTGATTATAATTCTGATTTCTTCCAGCATGTTATGTTGAATTTTTGTATGAATTTGATATATGTTTTTTCAATTCAAAATGTTAAAATAGTACCTTTCAATTTAATTCAATTCATTTAATTTTATTTCCAAAACTCAACCAAAACATGAAAGAATCCTTATAAAAAAATGAATATTAAATTACATTTACAATAGAACATAGAAAATGAAACTTATTTGTAGTTATACGATATTAAATAATGTCGACAAGTAATAAACGCAAGTTGGGATAAGAGATATATAAGCATGGTATTTTTTATAGATTGAACCTTTAAACTTCCAAATCATTGTTGTCAAAATCGCAAGGCAATTACGAAGTAAAAATATTACGCAAGAAAGGGCGACACTCGATCCTCGATCACGCAGAGTCTGTCGTAAGAATTACACCTTGCATCAACATGGCTTCCAAATAACATGTAACACGTGGGTAATCGAATTGCACAAAAAACGGCGGGTAATTATTAATGATTAAGGTCCGGCCCGTCTTTTCTTTTGTACCAGGTTGATTGGAGAAGAAATATTGAGATAACCTTCAACTGCTTGACGGGGGTAACGGGTTGCAAATAGACTGGGTGGATCACCCCTCTATAGAGATCAGCAGATTTAGAAGGTGCAACGTCTCGAAATCGAGCTAAGATAAATAACTCTAACAACAAATCGAAAAGTACTCAACTTTCAGACGATGATTGCCTTTTAATGAGGCAAGCTTTGCGGAGTGATGTAAATGGCCGGTTCTATGGGTATACTCTCCTTTTATTTGACACCTATTTTCTTGCTTTTGTAGAGCGGAGAGTATCAAATTTCACTTTGATTTGTCGTTTTTTGTGTGAAATGTCATCGGTTGAAAGTGCAGGAATGAAACCCCACAAAACCAAATTAGTTATTGTGCCAAGAGGGATCGTTTTCTACGGGGAAAATGCACCAAGTCATACGAGAAAATAAGGCGAGCTTGAAAAGAGAACGTTGTATACATAACATTATATATTACTTTAAAAATTGGTAATGGCGGTATGTTTACCGGCAATATGCATATAGATCCGATGTCGAAATAAAATAAATATAGCCTTTACTGATACTTCCATAATATTGACTTTATACCTGCAAGTGACGTTTTTAACATAATAATTTTTTCTTAGAGTTTAGACATGAACCAAAGTCGTATCTGTTTCATATTAGGTCATTTTAAGAACTAATGTCGATGTAAATAAGTTTTAAAGGATCACCTTTTTTCCCCAAGACAGACAATCTGTATAGGAAGAATATCTGCGTTAAAATATCAGAATAGTCAACCATCATAAGAGTCATATGTTACATCTCTGACACCCCGGTGGTATACCAGCTAAGAGTCTGTTGTGAAAGGGACCCAATTTGAGTTCAGGCCATGCATTTATTCGCTGCACCGAAACGAATGATCTCCCATCACAATGCGCTGCCCCTCGACCAAGAAGATAATAAATGAAGGCTGAATTGCATTTCGTAAAGGCGTGGAACTGCTGATCACACTCTCCCTCCTAAGATGAAATTGGAAGGCGATAATCTCTCTCCCAAATCCTGATTTATGGGTTCTCAAAAGCGATCATTTTCTCTTTGCTGAGCTCGGCAAAGACGACAAAAGGTCCGCCCAGTGATTTTCGGCATTATGGGACGGAACAAAACGAAACCCTAACTTAAATGCAAAGGAGACAGAGCGAGAAAAAGGTTTTCCAATTATGATTAAACACAATTTTAGAGGGAGAACTATATTGGCAATTTGAAGACTATCACTGTCATTAAAGTTTACCACCTACCTCGATTGTGTAAGTCATTGCCCTTTTACTACTACATAGGCCTAGAATCAGTTTGATTACAATCTGTAGTTTATATTTTCTGCAAATTTAGTCCGATAAGGAAAGTGTCTTTGAAATTTGAATTCGAAATCATTGTCATCGTGGGGAAAATTGACAAGATGCTTGCCGTATTTCTAGTGATACGATCGTAAAAAGACTTGTAAGATGATTTTTAAAACTAAATTCATTATCCTGTAGGATTCAACAGAAATCATGATTACAATTTTCTCAAGTTAAAATAAAACCATTTCTATATAACTCGTTTAATGTACAAAATTCAGTTTTTGCAAAAAAATAATGCTTTTTAAATGTGTATATATATTTTGTTTCCCATATAAATATAACCTCACTCACAATCACGATGTTTGTAGATAATGTGTACAAAACAAATGTTTCTTTTGACCCTGTCATTTTGCACGACGCAATAGGGTGTAAATAATAGTCAGTCAATACAGTGATTCATAATACCAATAGAATCTTACTTCGTATTTTTATCATCAGGATTTTGTATTTTCGAGAATATAAACCTACCATCAGCATAGTAACTATAAAGATATCGGAATATGGCAAACAAGATGTTTATCTAAAATGATAAGAACAAAACTACTAGATTTCATTATGTATTTCTCTAATAACTGTTTCTAAATAAGGCATGTTGTTCTAGCAACGTTGTTTTGAAATCCCGATCTACAGCTTGGAAGTAAACAGAGTACTGATACACATTTCCTCAATTATGTCATGTGGTACTTCAACGGATAGATACAAGTGACTTAAAAGACTAACCTAGAAAATAAAATCCATGCTTATCAATATCAACTATTGTCTTCTAATCTGATATGTTCCTTCGTTCTCGGTCGTTAAAGGTAAAGACCAGTAATGGTCATGCGATTGCATTGTGAAAGAAACGTTGTGGAATCGATCAGAAAAGGTTGATCATCTAGCATCTAGCATCTGCAAGGTTCTGGAATCATCAAAATGATAAGAAATTTGGCCCATTCTTCGTAAAGTTACAAGCACTATACACAGAAAGATGTATATGGGACTACCCTATATCTCTCACACGACCATGAGAGAAACAAATTTACCAAATATATGAATTTGTAGGCGGTTTCCCGGCAAATTTTGTATCATCATGATTGTATTAGTCAAAACACATTCTTTCACATGATTGGTAATGAGAGCTTCCATTTCATTTTTTGAAATTGGGGCGTTACCAATACTGGTCTTTACCTTTAACCATTCGTATCGAATCTTACTCAGATCAGAGAAATGCATGCATGTCTAAGCCCAGATTATGAGAGATTTTGTGATTTCACTGACCAGTGTCAGAAGATAACGGAACATTAGTCAACAAATAACCCATGTCATGAAATATAACCGTCCCATAAAGACAAACATCTGCACTCTTTTGTTCTGCTATATACTTTGTTCTGAATGATCGACAACCAAATTAGACGTCTGTACAGTATTGGATTTAAAACACGATTTGCCTTCAAATTTTAGCTTAGGGTTGAAACTCTGCACTGGAAAATGTGGAACCTTGTTCATTGTAAGCTTATTTTGTAGATTCTAGATTTGATTTTGGACAGATAATAATATTATTGTATCAACGTCATCTGTATTATCGTCAATACCAACACATGACCTGCCCATTCCAATTTCAAGACACCAAAATACAAATGGTTCTTTTAAATAAATGCATGTACTCAATATTTTATAGAATACAAGTTTTAAATCAAAAGAACATTTTCACCTGTAGAAATCCGTACATTCGTTACTGAAAACTAGAAAGGGAGTTAATTGAAGTTATGAATTATATTTCATTGAAAATAAGATGCATGACAACTAAGCAAGGAAATGTAGCCCTACTGATGATGGTGGTATTTTTGGTATTGTATTTATTCATTACTAGCGGTAAAAACTCTAAATAGGTCAAAACAGACCGATTTTCAGCGAGTCCGTGCACATTTTTTTAAACTAAGAAAAAGAGTCAAGTGAACACGTAAAGGTTTGGATGTCGAATAAATCGAGTCCCTCTTTTTTTCTTAAACTGAAGATATGCGCAAGATGAGTAAGATAAGATGACACTTACAAGAATGAAAGAAAGACAATAAAGAAAGATGACAAACGAACACGTCATCAAGGTTCATACTCAATTGTACCAATGACAGACAAGCTTAGAAAACATGCTAAGAAAGCCATTGTCCCAAATGCGACGCTTGGCCAATCAGAGAGCACGACACATCGGTGGCAGGTAGAACTCAAATGAAGTGCGTCCTTAGTGAAAGACTTCGGGTGAGGGACTTCACCTCTTGCTCAGCGCACGTTGTTATGTTTCTCTTTTCACTCCTTCTTACCAGAGTCAACAAAAAGCAACGTGCTTCATCCAGGAACTCTTTGAGTTTGTTTCTCAAAAAAGTGTTTTCAGAACTAATTTTCCGAGGCTGCTTCGAAGATTATCTGACCCATTTTCTGTGGCATGTTATAAAGGCACTAAGCTGGTGCCCTAATCCCTACTATTTTGTACCTTATCACACCCAGTATGAAAATATTAGCCTCCGGCAAAGTTATAATTTTATTTTCATCTTGTTCCTGAGGATATCAAAGAGATCTTTTGTATTTCTTTTTTCTTCACCAGTACCGAGGAGAATTGCGAGAACATACCGATCTCTGTGTTTTTTGGGAAGCGAAATTTGGCGGTCATGCAGCCAGCCGGAGTAGCTTCGGCTTTTTCGATCGCGTCGCTGACAGCGGGTCTGTCCCACCACCATCCCCAACCCTACCCGCATCCAGCCGCCGTCACCACCTCGGCTATGATGTGCGCAGCGGGATATCCACCAGCATCATTGCCCTTGCCCTACGCCACCGCCACGACGTGCCAACCCGTCAGCTATGCGGGATCACTTGCCTTGCCGCCGCCCCGGTCAACATGCGCCGGACGAGGAGGAGGAGGCATCGAAATGCCCGTGCTTCCATCATCAGCGGGATCACAGTGTGCATTGAATAACCCACCGGGGAGCGCCGGCGGGGGAACTGTTTCTTTCACCGCTCATCACCCGTCAAATTCGTACTCTCGCCAGTGCACGGGGGATGTCCCAGAGCTCAACAGAAACATTGGTCTTTTATCGAACTCAAGACAGGGACTGGTAGGTGTTACAGATCTTAATATACCTCGATGGAACTCTTATGGACCTTGTCTAGAGCCGGGAATAACTAGTGCAATCTCTCCCAGGGTTCCTAACGGTCACGACTCGACATCGTCTCCTTTGCTACGAGGAGGAGGAGGAGGACATCGAGAATACGTAGAGTCTCTTCAATCTCCGAATGCTAACTATTGTGGCCAAACTCACAGTCCAACAGGTAAGATAAAGATCTTTATAAGTAAAACAAAAATGCTTTACAAAACGATCATGGCCACTTAAAAAAAATAGAAAGATAATAATAAGAATAAATATGCAACACTTTTATCAAATAACCCCAATCGCATTTAATTGTGAGTGATAAGTTTGTCACTATTTACTTGATAACTTTCTCCTCATACTTATGGCAGAAAATATTATAGCATTTTTCGAAGCAATCGTTGGCTATTACGCATCTTTCGATTCCTATATAGACACTATTAAAGACAAAATATGTCAGAAAATAGTGTAAACATTAGGACATTGATATGGAGATATTAATGGAATGCAGAGCAATGTAAAAGCAACATTATGTCACCTCGTCCGAAGTCTGTATTTTGTTTTAATGGGTACATTTTCACGTGATTATTGATTCTTTTGTTTATGACCAGAATGTCGAAGTTAAGGTATTCCAAAATAATAATAAACCTGCATGAACGATAACCAAAAAGTGAAGTCATGTTGTTTATCCTTTAAACTGGTCAGAAATACACTCATTTAGAAGTTGTCAAAATAATCAATGTCAAGTGTGCTGGCATCAAAAGATTGTCCATAAATACCTGTAAATTGTGAGAGAGCAAATTTTGTAAGAGGTTACCGTCAGACAGAAGATTCAATAAAATATTTCATAGACTGAACTTTCTTTTTGAACTTTTTAAAAGGCTCCGGTATTGGCATGAATAACAATACTCTGTAGTTGTAATATACCGGGTAATAATAAATTATAACAATAACACTTCTTTTTCTTATGTTGTGACGAGTGTGCACTTGAATATGATTGAATACATATTTTGAAGATAGTGACAGAGGTGAAATATAGCAAGAAACAACTTGTCTCTTTTCATTAAAATTACACTGTAAATGCACTATTTATCGTACATAAAATTATCTTCTTCACAAACTGTGATATTATGGTGCTAACCCCAACAACAAACTCCCTTTTGACCACATGAACCCCGGGATTTTACGATTAGATTTCAGATATTCCCACATCAGGATAGGTACTTTCAGTACATTATATGAAATAAACGTGATACATCGCAAGCTGGATAGAATACCCTTTATTTACATTTATTTTACATAGATTTATATTTCAGGGGTTAATATTTGAATCTATCTTTTTCAATTCAAGTGTATTCCGAGTTTTTAATAGACAAAATTAATGTATTTTTTTTTCTATCTTGTGCCAATCTGAGAAATCAATAATCTTTCATACATTTCACAGTTTCAACAGACTTGAACCACAACTTTATTTGTTAAAACAGACCAAAGTTGTTTTTTTAAAGACAAAACAAAGTGAATATCATTTAACAATTTCTTGAACGACAACGATGTTGATGGAACTCAGACAGGAAGAAAAAAAAATCGTTCAAAATACTGTCTTGTATTTCCATTGAAAAATGTAATTTGTCCACAATAATATTTTAGTAATTTACAACAACACAATAAAAATCTCACCGACATGTGCACTTCAAACTCACCCTTGTTGTGCTTTATGGTTATCCCAATTAATGATCACGATTTTTGGTCAAGTGTTATAGGAAATTAATAGCTCAAAGCTTACTAATGATACTTCTTACAAGTATTTAAAAACAGAATGATCTAACTCAGTCAAACCGCAAATACTTTATGATCATGATGATAGCACATGTATGTATTATTGTACATTTAGCACATCACATGCACTAACATGGATATGATGTGCTTTGTTGTCCCCTCTCTCTCTCTCTCTCCCTCTCTCTCTCTATGAAACGAAAATTAACACGTATTATCGTTTCAGATCACAATTTATTGGTAACAATCTTAGTCTGTGGCCCCTCCAATTATGTGTTTACTTTTTTCTGATCTCTCTCCAAAACACAACAGAGTTGGATTTCCTGAAAATCTACCATCATCTTTACTGAACATTATCGTAAGCCCAATAAAGCCCAGACCCTGAAGGTATATGACTTATGAGGCAATAAAAACATTTTTATATGAACAACATCAGGATTACCATGATCCGACCTTGTGACAAGTTCGGGATTCAATTAGGATCAAGATTTATAAAAATGCAAAGCTCATGATAGTGGTTCTTAAACTAGTATTAAATTTGATAAAATGAAATTTGATAAGCAAACTAAAAGTCTTAAAATAATCTCTCTCTCCTCTCTCTCC
The DNA here is from genome assembly GCA_035222895.1 of Strongylocentrotus droebachiensis. Taxonomy (NCBI): domain Eukaryota; kingdom Metazoa; phylum Echinodermata; class Echinoidea; order Camarodonta; family Strongylocentrotidae; genus Strongylocentrotus; species Strongylocentrotus droebachiensis. The sequence continues at coordinate 106,196 of JAVYIG010000391.1, forward strand.
ATTGCTTATATCTTTCGCTCCTGATCTCTCCACTCCCCCTCCCCCTCTCTCTCTCCCTTTTTCGTATCTTCCTCGTACCTCTCTCTCCATACACATCCAATCTTTCTTTCTTTTCCTCAACTTGTCTGTGTATTGGTAGATATAAATTTAGTATGCAGAGCATAGCTTGTAACTCTCCTCTCTTTACGCGTAATTACAAAACGGTTCCGCTTTTTCACTCAGATTCATTATATTCCCAATGTAACGTGTCGTGGTTCAAATACGAATAGCATGTCTGTATATTTAGTGCAGAATTCCACGTGTACCTCTTATCTTGTTTTCACTCTAAGTTATACTATATTGTCAACATTGGCTTACGTTATGGTTTATAATGTTAACTCAAATGTTATTTTCAACGTTGTTTATGTGTTCCTTTTGTTACAAGTCAAACAGTGCTCACAGAAAATGCAACAAATCATTTTAGGTACATTGAGGTTATAATTATTATATCAAGCTGTATGGTTTTTACTGAATCGCAACTTTTATTGATAACTTATAGACGACTTTAAAATCAGAATCTGTCTACAGATATACGTCAAATCAAATGAAATCAGACCAAAGAGATTTTAAATTTCCTTGATCAGACTAACATTACCAGTTCAGTCCCATAAACATGATAAAGAAATGTTCGATCGCGTGAAGAAGAAAAAAAACCCAACCAAGAATGCAAATCAGCTCCTTTCCTTACCTCCGAAACAGAGAGGTTGCACTTCCAAGTTGGTCAAGCTGAGGAATTTGGCCGGAGGTCATCTCCGGTCAGTGTTGCTAAGGCTGTACGACCCCACCCACCACCACTGTGCGCGCGCGTGCAAACACACACACACACACGCGAACACACACACATAAACAAAACGCCATCCATCGTGACCAAGTCAATAAAGGCGCCACAGATGGCCGACATCCTTTGTTTCTTTGTCGAAAATAGCTGTTTTGTATGCATATTGCTCTGAAAGGTAGTGATTTTTAGATTCTCTATAATAAATATGTGGGCTATAAGAGCTTGGTGACGTAATATTATACCAATCTTGCTAATTCTTAATGGAAAGTGGCCATATGCATACCGTCACCATTGAGCACTACAAAATTTGTTTGTAATTCTTTTTGATGTGAGATAATATTTATAAGCATTGTTTTCGTTTGTTTTATGTATCTGAAGAAAAATTTAGATTTTACATAGAGAAGAACAACAAAGATATTCTTTACAAACTTAACGGAAAGTCCGAGTCAAGCATAAAAAAAGCATCTGTAAAACACCTAATAATATATTTTTTGGGGTAGTATTATTAGGCATATTATATTTGGGCGTACTCCAGTAGGTCAAGGTAAATAACAAATTTAACACAAATATTAGACACGTGGTATATAATTTACATCAGAGTTCAGTCATATTCATGAGTAAGTCGTTAAATGAATGAGAATTGATAATGAACAAGGACATTGGACATGGCTTTCCACCACCTACTCACCTCACCACCGTGGGAGAGTGGCTTTTGATCCCACAGCTCCAGCGGTGGCGACCCGAGGTGTTACCCATCCATGTGGGAAATATTCTACTCTGTGAATTGAACTACAAGTCCATTGGCTTCGTATAGACTATCGTTTTATTCGCGATGTGTTGAAGCTTGTAATGCGTATGATTATGTTTGAATTTGATCATAGCGGTATGATACATGTTTTGACAGACGTTAACAAGAATTACGATATTCAGTTGTAGGCAACATTATAACATTCTCCACTTCCATTCCAGTAAAAGACAAATGTATGAAAATATTTATGCAAAAAGTGCAGAAAAGATAATCGCCTGGCATTAATCGAAAACTCAGAAATAAAAACAGAATAAGAATTGAATGGATTCTGCTTGTACTTTTTTCATATTGAAAAATGTATTCGCCTCATTTTTTAACTTTGAGTTTTAAGTAGGCGACCCTGAAGACGAAACGACCACTTACATTTGAAACGAAAGTCTGTGAAATTTTAACAATAAATAAAGTAAAATGCCTTCCCCCAAAAATGATAGTAATAGTTTTTCTCATTCCTGCTCTTATTCTGACATTTAAAAAAAATATATTAACGAATAACACCAAAGAAGAAAAGAATAGTTGTGTATACTTGCCCAGTTTTTGTTATTCGTATACATGTTTTCTTAAAATTCCCCTCCCAAATTAATCGCCTGGAATAAGAAAATTGATAAACGTAAAAAATATACTATAACGAATGAGCAAAATTACACATCACTGACACTTTTATAGTCATTACAATATGATATAGTTAAAAGTCTGAAGATATTAAACCTGGGCCTCCTTTCATAAAACTTACCATTGAAAGTAACTTTTGCCATTTATGGTAATTTCCATTGATACCTTGATTTGATTCTCTGTTCAGTGATGTTGCCATTGTCGTTACCATTAATTGCAAAGTTACCATCAATGGTAAGTTTTATGCAACAGGACCATGCAAAGTACATCCCATCAAAGCAATACAAAACAAACAAAATTGGTTAAGGAAAAAAAAGGAATGAAATTGCAAACATTGTTATCAAGAAAGAACATTGACTGATCATGGGGTATACCCATGCGCATGAGTCAACTTTGGAAGACAAATAGATCAAATTTGTGAGTAACGCCAACCCAAATCTGTCAAACTTTTACACTTATTCTCCACAATAAACCCCTCTTTAAATATAAAAGAGGGAAAACAAACCTAGGTTGACATGATTCAGAAGGGAGAACTGCGATTTAATATTGACCGTTTTTCTCCCCAATCGGAATGTACTTAGTAATCAGACACCGCCTACCGACAAATCAATTCCTTTTCCTCACCGATATAGTACACCACAGCATTGCATTTTCTTCTCTCTTTACCCACTGATTTGTAAACGTTCCGCGTTTGTTTGCCCCGTTATGAAATCGAGAAATCGTCTTTGTGGTTTTTCGTTTTCGACTTTCGGCATCGCCGACCGGTGCGAATGACCACAATTCAGTATCTTTAACGAAAGAGGGATTTGGTTTTATTCTTTGTTGATATTTAGTTTTTAGTCTATATGGTTCCATCAGTAAAAAGCAGATCGATTGATTTTTTTGTTTTAATATTTAAAATTGTATCTTTAAGCTGAGTAACAACCATACATATTAAGCCTATATAGCCATGCACAATGATGCTTGTTAATGTTATCCCAACCAATGATTTTCATTAGTAAAGACATGCAATTTAGTCCTGCATGTTGACTGCAACCATGCAAAGAGTTTACTACTTGTTATGAAGAGGTCTGTAGTCGAGATGCAAGGAATAGTTCGGTAAGAATTACTTTTATTAGTTATAACCTTTTTCATTATGAATTATTTTTGACACTCTTCTATCTCCGTGTTCACAATAGAAAAATAATCAAGGTGAGAAAAAAAAATTGACGACAACCATGAATTTTTAAGGTACATAATTTTTGCTAAGTTGACATCATAGATAATATCTATAGAGGTTTAATATTGAAAAGCTACAGAGCCAAAAGAGTAACCGTTTTTGCACAAACCACGATACAAATTGATAAATATTGGGGTTCCTGTCTCTGTTCGATTTTAGGGGTTATAATATCAAAACAAAACTGGGATTTATTTAAATAAGGTCCACGAGTTCTTGATGAGAGGGGCTGTATGGCGTCGGGCCTACTTTGCGTTAGATTGGTTGAAGTGTAGGGGACTATACCTTCCAGGGTCGGGTTTTATTTACACTTTGATCTTTTTTTCTAGCCCCAATCAAGTTTGAACAAGTATACTCACTGCTAAATCAAACGGAACAGTCGTAATGATCGCAACGCAAGTTGGGTAATCATCTCAAACGGCTACATCTAAAAGAGAATGTGGTCTATCGAAACAAACCTTAAACAGTCAAGCTACCGTGCGCTAAACTTAATCTGAGGGGAGGGATTCGTCTTCATCAGGGCTACATCGAAAAGAATTTAATTCATCACTTGGAAAGCATTTGTTTCCTTCGACAGGGTTTCCCTGTCTTCTTAATCCAAGTCATAAAACTTGTCCAAATGCTTTGCTCTCCAATACTTTGCCCTAAACCCCAGCGCGTCTCGTCTCGCTCGAGCGCGAGCGACTATGGAAAGCCGTTGGAGACTTTATTCACGTGCCCCAGACGTATGGAACGCGGCACACGTCTGCTAAATTGACCAATCACCGCCTGTTATTTAGCAGGCGCGTGCAAGGTGCGATAGCACACGCCTGTTACTTTATTAGCACACGTGTGCCTTTTTCCAGACGGATGCTGTTTACTGCGCATGCGTCTGGAATTGATCGTCCAATCAGATACCTTGTTTAATATGGAGTTTAATGTGTGTGTAGGGTGAGTGCATGCACCGCAGACAAGCAAAAATGTGCCGGGCACGTGGTGATCGACGCACGTGGTACTCTTACCGTTCTTAAAAGTATTGACTTTGATTTCTATGTCAGAAAAGAAGTTGTAAGAGTACTTCCATTGAGGTTGGAACTTTCTGATGCAAAGAATAGTATGTCAAATTATAAACGAGGTACCGAACTGCTATATGAACGTTTATCCTCCACCTAGTATTGGAGTTTGTAAATACTATAAAGCTAGTCTAGGGTTGATACAGAAAAGGTAAGTCTAATAGCATGAATGGTAGTTTCAGATTTACAATCTATCATTCAGAACCTACTCGAATTGCAAATTAGGTGATATACTATGCAACAGTGCCATTGTGATAGTGTGTATGATCCAGTGTAGATATATAGTGTTGGAACAACAGAGTAGATCTCTCCCCCTCTTCCATCTCTCCCTTATCTCTCTGGGTCACTCTGTACAGAGGTCAACCTCACTCGTGGTAGGGAAACACACACACACTCTCTCTTTCTCTCCCTTTCTTCCCCAATATTCTCTTTCATGTTGTGTTGTTGAGCAACACTCTCCATTGGGCTAGCTAGGACAGGGGGATTAGTGATGGAGGCATGTTTGCTTAAGAGCTCAGATTAGAAGTTGGAAACACTGTGAAGAGTTTGCATTTGCTTGGCACAAGGGATTGTGTGACCATTATTCTTTGGAGTTTACAATCGAATAAACCTGCTCATAATTATCCCATAGGCCTAATTGTATTTAAGGGTTGATGTTTGGATGTTGATTGGCTTATAATACTACATGTATTGCTGTATATTGCATAAGTGGAAGTTATCACATTTCTTAGAGACAATCAATATTCTTTAGTCTATATTTCTTGTCTTAATATAGTTTATGATTATTCCTTTATATTTCTATGTTATATGTCATATGGGTAGTCGAAGCATAATAATAGTGCAATAATTAGGTGAATCACATGCAGATTGCAGTATTGATTGATAAGCTCGTTTTCCTAAAACGATATTTACACCTGAGATTATGTATGTGTTGTGTGCTGGAGGAATACAACATATTTCTATGTTAGTATTATTATTTCAAAATCTGAGAGGATAATAGATTAGCGCGTTTAGATGAGATTGCCTAGGTACAATGAAGGTCTAATTTAGAGTTAGGGTATAACAAATCACCATCAGGGGCGTCTCCAAAGAGGGAAGGGTGTCAGGATATTGTCGGAAAAATTGCGCTGCCGTCGGGAAAAAAGAGAAAAGGGGGAGGTAAAAAAGAGAGGGAAAGGGAAAGAAAAGAAAAAAAGAAAAGAAAAGAAAAGAAAGAAAGGAAAAGAAAGGAAAGAAAGGAAAAGAAATGAAAGAAAAGAGAAGAAAGAAAGAGAAAAAAGAAAAAGAGGGGGAGAGGAAAGAAAAGAAAAGAAAGAAAAGAAAGAAAAGGAAAAAAAGAAGAATAAAGAGTAAAAGGGAAAGAAAAGAAACGGGGGATGCAAGAGAGGAGAAAGAGGGGAGGTAAGAGCCTGAGAGAGGAGGAGTGGGAGTAAAAGAGAGAAGGGGGTTGTTGGGTGGAGTCGTCTCGTCGAGGCAGCAAGAAAGACACGGATAAATATGTTGCTTTGTCGGGTCAGCCATAGCTGTGTCGGTATTCTTGCTCGATCCTCATGTACAGGGGCGTCGCCAAAGGGGGGTGTGGGGGTGCGACACCCCTCCACCTGTCAGGATATTGTCGGTAAAATTGCGCTGCCGTCGGGAAAAAAAAAGGGGGAGGGAAAAAAGAGAGGGAACGGGAAAGAAAAGAAAAAAGAAAAGGAAAAGAAAAGAAAGAAAGGAAAAGAAAGCAAAGAAAAGAGAAAGGAAAGAAAGAGAAAAAAGAAAAAGAGGGAGAAGAGGAAAGAAAGGAAAAGAAAAGGAAAACAAAAAAGAGAAAAGGGAAACAAAAGAAACGTGGGGTGAAGAGAGGACAGAGGGGGGAGGTAAGAGCCTGAGAAAGGAGGAGTGGGAGTAAAAGAAAGGGGGGTTGTGGGTGGAGTCGTCTCATCAAGGAAGCAAGAAAGACATGGGTAAATATGTTGCTGTGTCGGGTCAGCTGTGTCGGTATTCTTGCTCGATCCTCGAGAACGAGAACGGTACAACGAATCGTTTTCTTTCTCTAATAATTTGGGGAAACGTCTAAGCTTCCGCGATTCGCGCAGAGGGGGGAAACTGAATTCAGATAAGGATTAAGAGTCGAGAACAGTACAACGAATCGTTTTCCTTTCTCTATATTTTGATGAAACGCAAAAATTTCCTCGCTTCGCGCGGGAGAGGAAAACTTCATTTGGACAAGTCGAGAACGGTTTAGCGAATCGTCTTCTTTCTCTCATAATTTGAGGAAACGTCAAAGCTTCCGCGCTTCGCGCAAGAGGGGGAAACTAAATTCAGATAAATAGAGCTTAAAGGTACTATGTCCCTTTTGCAACCAACCTCAAATTATGTAGAACTTTACAGGAATTATGAATATTTTTTTCTTCTTTGGTAATAACATACATGAAGTGAGATGTAAAGGGTACATGAGCATTTGTCTACATCAATAACCCACTTCTTGTGATGGCCAAAATTAAACTGATTAAATCTTTGCACAGCATAAAACGCATGAACATTCGGTACAATGGTCTGAAAATCAAGACTATTACTTATTGGCTCTATATCTCCTAAGTCGATTTGACAACTAATAGTCATTATTTTCCCACTTGAAGACATTTTCAAGCCCCACCTTTTTTAGGGAAGTTCTAAATTACTATTATCTTGCAAATGCCGTCGAAAACGGTAAAACGAATCGTCTTCTTTCTATAATAATTAAATTAAACGTCTAAGCTTTTCGCGCTGGAAGGGGGAAACTGAATTCAGACAAGGGAGTCGAAAACGGTATAACGTACCGTCTTCTTTCTCTAATAATTGAATGACACGTCAAAACTTCCGCGCATTGCGCGGGAGGGGGAAATTTCATTCAGACAAGGATTAAGACTCGACCACGGTTCAACGAATCGTCTACTTTCTCTAATAATTCAATGAAACGTAAAAACTTCCGCGCTTCGCGCGGGAGGGGGGAAAACTGAATTCAGATACGGATTAAGAGTCGAGAACAGTAGGCCGACACCGAATCGTCTGCTTTTTCTCATAATTTAATGATACTGTACGTCAAAGCTTTCGCGCTTCGCGCGGGAGGGGAGAAACTAAATTCAGACATGGATTAAGAGTCGAGCGCTGTTCAACGAATTGTCTACTTTCTCTAATAATCTAATGAAACGTCAAAGCAACTGAATTCAGACAAGGATTAAGAGTCGAGCACGGTTCAACGATCGTCTGCTTTCTCTAATAATTTAATGAAACGCCAAATCTTCAGAGCTTCGCGCGGGCGGGGGAGAATTGAATTCAGATAAGGATTAAGAGTCGAGAACAGTACACCGAATCGTCTGCTTTTTCTCATCATTTAATGAAACGTCAAAGCTTCCGCACTTTGCGCGGGAGGGGGAGAAACTGAATTCAGACAAGGATTAACAGTCGAGAACGGTACAGCAAATCGTCTTCTTTTCATAATAATTTAATGAAACGTCAAATCTTTTGCGCGGGAGGGGGGGGAACTTCATTCAGACAAGGATTAACAGTCGAGAAACGGTACAATAAATCGTCTTCTTTTCCTAATAATTTGAGGGAACGTCTAAGCTTCCGCGCTTCGCGCGGGTGGCCTTTTACCCACACCCCCGCGCTCTTTAAGTGATTCGCTTGCTCTCTACCGCCCCTCCCTAAAATAAGATCCTAGCTCCGTGTCTGCCTTTAAATATATAGCTATGAATGCTGACTAAGTTGACGAAATAATTCGTATATTTGTGTCGTCGTGGAAAATGACCATTTGCGCATACGCAAGTACTATAGATAGTCCGTAGGAAAAACAATTTAGCCTTCGGCCCCGGGTTTATTATAGGGTTAAATTTGTAGATATTGGAAATTTAATTTTGTCGGTAATTGGTGGCTAGTTTTGTCGTTAATCGTTGGCCTCTACACCCCCCCCCCCCAACTGAAAAAGGTATAGCGACGCCCCTGATCACCATATTAGGAATGAATATGATGTGTATAAGAACAAAACATAATATAACATTATCTGTATGTAAGTGTTTATTCGATTTGATAATGAAACTGTTCTTATAATAATGTAAATGTTAGTTCAATAGGAACTCTGTAGGACCATGCATTATGGTTCAAGGCATGCCCACATAGAACATTTTGTTATGTTAGGGGTCGGGGCCAAATGCAATGAATTATTTATAATTTATTGCATTTTCTTTGTGTGTTTTTTTATTTATGGGGGCGGCGACGTACCCTAGCCCCGCTGTTTACTCGTACCAAGGGCATACTGCGGGGAGGGTGGACCGAATGGCGCAGCGTGGTCGTAATGATATATATATTATTTATTTTGTTTGGGGGGAGGGGCAGGATGATGGGTCGCGTACATTATTGGGGCACGCCTTTTTTCTTTATTTGCTCAGAAATGTACGTTTTCAATAAATGTTTTCTACAAATATTCGGGGCCATGTGGCGACCCCCGAACCCCCCCCCCCTGCGTCTACGCCACATCCGTGGGGTGTTCCCTATCCATTATTTCCCTTTCTTATTATCATTTTGTTTATTGCTAATTTAATTTTCATTTAATTGTTTATGAAAAGCGACCCTCAACCCATGTTATGAATAGCGACCCTTAAACGCGAACCATCATCCCTGGCCAACCCCCCCATCAGTCTGACCACGTAGTGCAAGTACATATTACCGAAAATTTTCGTTCAAAAATTAATAACAAACCAATCAAACTAAAAGTTTGCAAAATCGGATAACTAATAAGAAAGTTTTTAATTTTTAATGACATGAAAAACTTTGAAAATCACAAGACAAAGAGGCAACTCACTCATGAGTCTGTGACTTCATTCAGGCGCGGATCAAGGATTTCTTAGGGGGGGGGGGCCCAAATTTGAAATTATGCGAGCCAAATATTGGTATGTAATGGTGACCAGCAGTGACGTAATAGGGGGTGGGTACAGGGACGGGCGAGCTTCCCCCTCCCTCCTCCACGAAGCGCGGAAGCTTTGACGTTTCAATAAATTATTAGAGAAAGAAGACGATTCGTTGAACCGTTCTCGTCTCTTAATCCTCGTCTAAATTCAAACCCCCCTCCTGCGCGAAGTGCGGAAGCTTTGACGTTTCATTAAATCATTAGAGAAAGAAGACGATTCGTTGTACCGTTGTCGACTCTTATTTTAATCCTTCAAAAATCTTCTTTGTCTTCTCCTTTTTTTCCTATACGTCCTCTTCCTTTTCTCTCCTCTCTCTTATTTTTTTGTTTTGGGGGCCAGCGTTTAAGGGAGGACCGCCCACACTGCCCCACCCCGGCCCCGGAAGCTCAGGGGTTTAAGGCAATAAATCACCGTCAGATGAGCATCTAAGGGCCCGCCTTAGAGCCCTAGGTGGAATCCAGGGGGCAGAGCCCCCGAAATCTTAGGGGTTTTATAGGCATTTAATCACGGTCAGATGAGCATATTTTGATACCTCATTATTTTGTGCCACTGGCAGTTTATAACCATTCTTTCTTTCTTGCTCTCTTTCTTTCTATTTATCTTTAATATACCTGTTAAGTGTGTGGGGAGGGGGGGGGAGCTCGAGGCTCCTGATCCCCACCGTTCGGCGCGCCCTGACATGTAGGCACCTCAAGAAGCATATTTCTTGCCTGGCTGTAAATTTAGGAATTTGTCATTTTCCAACAAACGAATACCAAAAGTATAGGTAATTTACTAAAAAGTGAGGAAAAATCTCGGAAAAATTATGTCATTTTAGCATTATTTGTAAACCACCGTTATGGAATTAGAAATAAACCACGTTTGAATTTTATTTCCCCCAAGCCGCCCCCGCCCCCCTATCAGTACACCAGTGCCCTCCCCCCCCCCCCCCGCCCCCACCCTCCCCCCCCCCCCTCCGTTACACCTTGTTGGCGGGAAAAAATCGCAACTGATCTCTCCTACCTTTCTTCTTTCTCTTTTTTTGTCTTTCCCTTTCTCTCCTCTTTACCTTTCCCTTCCCTTCCTTTTCTCTCTTATATGTTGACCGGGGGGGGGGGGCAAGGGCCTTTCGGCCCCCATCCCGCTTCGCACGCTGTTGGCGGGATTAACAGCAACTGATCTTTCCTTCTTTTTACCCTTTTCTTTTCTTCTCCCTCTTTTTTGTTCCCTTTTAGTTCTCCTCTTTCCCTTTTCCTTCCTTCTATCTCTCTCTTTTTTTTTCTTTTTTTTTAGGGGGGGGGGGAGGGGGGAACAGCCTTGGAGGCAAGACCCTTTCAACCCCGATCTCTTCCTCCCCCCTTTTCTTTTCTTCTTCCTCTTCTTTCTTTCCCTTTCTCTCTCTCTCTCTCTCTCTTTTTTGCGGGGGGGGGGGGGCAAGGACCGCTCGGTCCCCCTGGATCCGCGCCTGACGTCATTGCCTCGCTATCCTCTTATTGTTTTCTTTCTATTGGTAATATACATTTCTCACTATCCCCCTGAGAATCTCATCTCCTAACACCAGCATCCAAGTCATATTGATAATAATATGTTTTTGTGTGGATGCACTAATAATCTAATATAGAGTAATTGTTTTCAGTTAAATCATGACAAATGTGAATTCTGAAAATTTATTTATATAAAAGTCAATAATTATGAATATACAATATTCTGAAAATAGTTTCAATTCTTCAAAGTTTATAAAAGATCTTGTGAAATGTCATGCCCGCAATACGATACAAATCATATAACCTGGGCAAAGGCATGGAAAAATCAAGTTTTGGGGATAAAGAGGGAAATTAATGGGATAAAAATATATAAAACAATTGATAAATAGTGAGGCAATGGCGTCACAAACTCATAACCGTGTAGTGATTTCCATTGTTCCATAGTTTTTCATATTTAAAAAAAAATCATAACTTCCTTATTAGTTATCCGATTTTACTCATTTTTTTGGCTCTGCTCCTCTTGTTTTTCTGCATCTATTGAAAGCGAATTATTTTGAAGTGGATTTACCCTGTAGGTTATACCACATTCAAGCTTTTCGTAAATATACAATATTGCACGATATATTTTCCAAATAAGTAAGGAAGTTAGATTTTCAAGATTTTTAGCTATATATGATACGATTTTGTGACCGGAAGGCATTTGTGAACGGAGCTTTCATTAGAACTTATGGACCTACCATCTCCAGGCACCCAGAAACTATACAATTTTAGCCAATGAAAATTTTCAAGATTTTCGTTTGTCCATGACATCGGAATTCTCAAAACCTCAGGATACCAAACGGAGCTGACCGGACTACAAGCCTAGTTACTGCTCGGATGGGGGGGGGGCACTTTAAAATTGTGTCTTGTTGGGGGATAGGGAGCTTGAACACTCTCGGGCCTTGAAGGTTTTCGCGTCATGTAGCGTACAACGGGGTAATGCAATCCCAATATGATTTACTGTTTGAGTTTTATAATATTTGAAATAATTGATAGTGTTTATATATTACGTACGCTTAAATATATATTGACATAACTCTACGTGTTTGTTTAACGCTGGTTGGAAAAAATATCTGATGATGGGGGGGGGGGGGGGTGGATGGTAGTATCTTCATTTGTACATTTTGTATTATTTTTTTTCTTCTTTATACTTCTGTTCTTTGTTTGTTTTTAATATTTGAATGTTTAAGATATGTGTAATTATAAAAATAATAATAATAATAATAATAATACTGTCTTGTTTACCCAGGGTAGCCTCATTAGTATTTATGCTGTTCTCCCCGAGGTCCTTGCAATCAAATTATGATAATACGATGTTGGTCATAAAGGTGGCCTATTTTGTTTTACATGGCTGCATGACTGCTAAAGTGTGTGCTACCAGGTGTGGGAGGGGTGAGGGGCCTTGCCCCCCCCCCCGACAAAAAAAGAGAGAGATTAAGGAAGATAAGGGAAAGAGGAGAGAAAGGAAAGAAAGAAGACAAAGAAGATAAGAAAAGAGGTAAAAGAAGGGGATCGGGGGAGGGAGAAAAGGCCTTGCCTTCCCCTCCAGCCCCCCTTCGCCCCCCAAAAAAGAGAGGAGGAAGGGAAAGGAAAAGAGGAAAGCTATATGGGAGAGAAAAAAAGAGGAAGAAGAAAAAGAAAAGGGTGAAAAGGAGGGGAGATCACTTGCAATTAATCCAGCCAACGACGTGTTGATCGCGGGGCCGAAAGGCCCTTGCCTCACCTCCCCCCTCAGCAAAAAGAGAGAGAGAGAGAGAGAGAGAGAGAGAGAGAGAGAAGGAAGGTCGGGGAAGGGAAAGAGGAGAGAAAGTGAAATAAAATAAAGAGGAAGAAGAAAAGAAAAGGGGGAAAAATATGCTTTTGCGCTCCCCCCCCCCCTACCCCCCCCCCCCCCCCCGAGCGAGACCAAGCGCCATATACACCACTTGACACTACTGGCGTACTCCCCCAAATAAGAATAAAACGAGGTTTATTTCTAATTCGATTTCAGTGATTTACAAATGTTGTGAAATGACATAACTTTTAGTAAATTATATTGTTTTATGAGTTTGTTGGAAAATGACGAATTCCCAAAGTTACAGTCAGGCGAGAAGTATGCTTATTTATAGGTCTACATGTCAAGGCTCGCGGCACAGCGGGACTCGGGGGCATGGGTCCCCCCCCACTATTTTGAAAAAGTATATTCAAGAGAAGTAGGGAGAAAGTAAGAAAAATAAATTGTGACATGCCAGTGTCACAAAATAATGAAGTTTCAAAATGTGATCAACTGACCGTAATTAAATGAAATTTCGGAGGCTTCACTCTCTTGACCCCACCAAGGGCCCTAAGGCGTGCCCCTGAATGCTTATTTGACCGTTATAAAATGCCTAAAAATCCCTGAGTTTCCAGGGTATCAAAATATGCTCATCTGAACGTAATGAATGCCCCGATAGCCCCTGAGTTTCCTGGGGCTCAGCCCCTGGACCCCACGCCAATTAGTGACCTACCCGTGTCATTAATAAGGTATCAAAATATGCTCATCTGAACGTAATGAATGCCCATTGCCCCTGAGCTTCCCTAGACTCCACACCAATTTATGTTCCGCGAGCCTTGACGTGCAGACCTCAAAATAAGCATATTTCTCGCCTGACTGTAACTTTCGGAATTCGTCATTTTCCAACTCATAAAACAGTATAATTTACTAAAAAATTATGTCATTTTACAACATTTGTAAATCACTGAAATCGAATAAGAAATGAACCACTTAAGGGGGAGGCTGCCCCCTTCGAATTAGTACGCCAGTGGTGTCTAGTGGCGTATCTGGCGCTTGGTCTCGTTTGGGGGAGGCGAGATGAGCGCGAAACCATATCTTTTCCCCCTTTTCTTTTCCACTTACTCTTTATTTTCTTTCTCTTTCTCTCCTCTTTCCCATTCCCTCCCTCCCTTCTTTCCCTTTCTCATCTCTTTCCCTTCCCCTTCCCTTCCTTCTCTCTTTTTAAAGTTTGCTGGGGGGAGGCAAAGGCCTTTCACCCCCTACCCGAACCACATGTTGTTGGCTGGATTAATTGTATCTGACCCCCTCCCTTCCTTTTCACCTGTTTCTTTGCTTCTTTCCCTTTTTTGTTCCCTTTAGCTCTCCTCTTTCCTTTTCTCTTCCTACTTTTTTTTGTTTTGTCCCCCCCCCCCCCCCCCCTGAGGATCAACAAATTGTTGGCGAGAAAATCGTAACTGATAATCCTCCTTCATTACTTTTCTTATTCCTTTTCCCCCCTTCCCTTTGACTCCTCTTCTCCTTTGTTTATTTCCCTTTCCTTCCTTCCTTCTCTCTTTTTGGGGGGAGGGGGGGGGGGGGGGAGGGGGGCAACAGCCTCGGAGGCAAGGCCCTCAGTCGCCCCCCCCCCCGCCGATATCCTTTTTCCCTCTTTTCTTTCCTCTTCTTTCTTTCCTTTCTCTCCTCTTTCCCCTTCCCTTCTGTTCCTTCTCTCTCTAGCTTTCTCTCTTTTTTGGCGGGGGAGGGGGGAGACCCCTTCGGCCCTCCCCATGGATCCGTGCCTGGCCGTAGGTGTGTCCCCCATCCAATATGTACTGACCTGAGCAGTTTTGTAATAGCGAACAGGCCCCGTACGTACTGAGCTAAGCAGCTTTGTAACAGCGGACTTGATTGGTTGTCTTAAAATTCAATTTACGAACGTTCTGCGCATCCGTCTGGCAAAGTAACAGGCGTGTGCTATCGCACCTTGCACGCGCCTGCTAAATAACAGGCGGTGATTGGTCAATTTAGCAGACGTGTGCCGCGTTCCATACGTCTGGGGCACGTGAATAAAGTCTCCAACGGCTTTCCATAAGCGACACGCTTTATTACGCGGCTTCATTGGCAAATCTGCAAACGTTTCGCTCTAAATCACGGGGTTCACCTTGCATTATGGGACTCAACAAGAAATCAGGAGTTTGATCACCAATGTAAGCTTTCCTGTAAAAACAAACTATGTTCTCATTCACAATGTCCAAATGCATCAAACCGCAGGTTTTCTGTAGAGGGCTTTGGGTAAAAAGCGGCACTTTTGGCGATGTTTGGCTACCTCCATTTCCTTTTTTATTCCTATACTCTTCCGAATTGAACAGAGCTCACCGGGAGTAAAAAGCGAAGTAGATGCAATTCTCGTAATACAGCAGTGATCTGACTATCTCGAGGCTATTTGAAAATGCTTATAAAGGCAGTACCTGCCATTATCTTGATATAGAATTTCTGCTTGTTATTATGTACAGTTAATATTCTTTTCATCTCATTATTTACCTCTAAGCCATACTCATTTACTTAAGTTGGAAACGTAATTATATTATATATTTTCAATATTTATACAACAAAATGTTTTATATCCTTATGAAAATAACCCGGTTTCTAAGCCTGTTCCTCATTTTGTGTCGGGGTGATAAATCAGATAGAGTGACTGGAATAAATGTATTGAAAGGCATTGTGTTGCTCTTTAACTTTCTAGAAGTTCTTAATGTTTTTGCTTCCCTATGGTCTTAAATTCCGGACCGAAAAATGTTTGATAGCTTAGGGATATTATTACAAAACAGTTAATGTGCTAAGCGCAGGATATCTAGCTGTTTTTTTAATGTTTTTTTTATTTATATGTCGGAGTGGTTGCTACAATGTTTCTTTACCGATTTTTGGTTTTGTAAAAAAGGTAAAGAAGGTCCTAAAACGCCTTTGCCACAACAATTATTCAGGCGTCAATGTCCTGCCGATCGATTTTTCCTCGTTTTAAGAAAACCACACCGCCACAATTCATTCTAAAAAGCTGGATAAAGACGCAACACTAAAGGGTTATTACAGAAGTATTGTTCCCCAAACAGAGAGAGTAGTGAAAAAGACAGTGAAAGCAAGAAAAAGCGGGAAGTACAAAGCAAAGAGAAGGTTTTTTTCTTCCAAGCGGTGCATGGGGCGATCAGCTCTCTCCACAAACGAAGTTTACAAGCAGCCGGTCTCCTAAGCGGCTCATACTCGCTCCCCCAACAATCCACCCTTTATTCTCAACCAGCTTAAATGCTATTCTTTATGGGCTTTTCCCACTATTATTATTACTCTCAGTCCAACACATAAAATGGATATACCGATGATTATCGCACTCAACAGAAAGAAGAAGCCATAATTGATCTGATTAACTCGCTCTCATGATACTATTGTAGCGGCTTGAGCCCCGGCGATAAAACACCAAAGATTGTACTGGAGGGACTAAGGACGCAAATTGCGTCCTGGAACGGCTCTGTTACAATAACTATGAAATGACTGGATTGAGAAAAAGGCGAAATGAGGGTACAAATGCACTCGTACCTCTTACTCAATAGGGTGTAGATGTCACACTCTTTGTTAAAGATAAAAACAAGTAATCCCCTGATTCCTCTCATAATTATGCTCTTAGAAATGCCACGACGTGTGAATTCCATAGTCTGGGAAAATAGAGAGAGAGAGAGAGAGAAAAAAATTCTGAGAAGTAAACACTGATGTGACAGTGAGTGTCATGAGTTTGAAATGTCGTATATAAAAGCATATATAGCTTAAAAGGCGGGGCTTGTTCTTGTACACGTATTAGTAGTGTTTTGGTGGCGATGTTAGCATTCCATTGAGATGGTGACGATGGGAATTAGATGGTTCTAGTAAGTGGCGTCCATCAAAATACCCAAGCTTGGATGGACATACCCGTATGATGTAAAAGAAAATGCTGGTTAAAATTCTCCGACACGAGGATAATGAGTCCGATTTTTTGTGGCAATTATATTATTGCGAATTCAGGTGATTTTAGCTCACTTTGTACATGTACTTGTGGTTAACGATGATTGTGATTTGGCAGAACATATTCAAAGTTAGGCATGTAATTAGTTGAAGTTAACCGGACACATTATTTGCCTTTATGTTTGGCAATTTTTTCCATATAATTTAGGAGTTAACCTCCATTTAAGATTGTACTTCATCAGTTTCTAAGTTGATCGCAACAAAATTCAAAAACAACAATGTGTATTAGTCTTGTGCATCATCTATTGACATGTGCAAACACTGCAATGACACTTTCTTTAAGCAATCTGAATATGATTTCTATCGGATATACATTGAATTGTATGGAATTAACAAGGTTTATTGTTTAGAATTCAAAGTCACAGCTTAAAAGCTGACACATCTTGAGTTTACAAATAAAACTGCAACTTATAAAATACATGGAAATAGTACAATGTAAAAAAGGCAAATTTAAGATAGAACAGGCATTCAATCGTGAAATTGATCTGATAAAATAAATGAAAAGAAGAAAAAAAAAAGGAAAAGAAGAAGGAACAGAAAAATATATGAAAAAAAAGAAAGACATAAAGAAGGTAATATGGTCAAAAGTAAAACAAGAGTTTATAATTTATTTGTTTATAAAACCCGGTTTTAAATTCAGTATAAAAATTATAATAACAAAAAATGTAAAAAGCAGTATTGAAACCATTTCTGACCAGATTATGTAGAGAAGTTTTAGATAGATATAATATCCTTGTCAGTAATGCATGTAGAAAAGGCCAAGGGTATTGAAACTGCTCTTGGGTTGATTCTTTCTGATTTTCGTCCTGTACTAACTGCTTGAAATGATAAGGGGTATACGAGAAGTTAGGTTTGAATGCTGCCTTAATGGACATACATTCAAACAATTATATTATTGACATTTTGACATTCAACGATACCAAACTTTTCCATACATACTATTTACTAAATAACCACTTTGACATGCTGTTGATAAATGAGGTCTCATTTCAGTGCGCGATAACTTGTAATGGGGTAGATAGCTTAATTATCAGATGGCATCGGAAATCAACGGCGCCATTTGCAGCCAACATTAATCACTGCACCAATCCCATGGTCTGTGATCCGTAAAATCATTTCTAGACGTGTGACACTTTGGATTTCGTTCGAGTTTTAGTGTTTCTTGTGGTTTTAGATAATGAACCATATCAAATAATGTTACTTTGGCTCATGCGATTTGGTTAAAGAGATAAAGAAAAACTTTTTTTCTCTCACTGAAATGAATAATGTCAATGAAAACAAAATTCGATTAAAAGAAAAAAATAATGTTTTCAGAATAATATTGAATAGAAAATTGAATTGAAGGAATGATAGAGTCTTTTATATTACTATTTGTTTTGTTTTCATAATATTCTTTGGTTCTTTATAAAGCGTTTGGATTATTCAGATAAGATAAAGTGGAATTTGATTATAACCTATATTTTTTGAAAAATTTCGGGTTCTGCTACGACATGAGGGTTTGATTAAATTTTGCTTATCTTTTTTTCATGAAAAATTAATTTAATCATAAAATAGATATACATTTGTCACCCTTTTCCTGAATCTTTCAGATTTTCACATCTGGAATTTCTTTTGTCAATATCACAAAATGCTGGATCTGTTTTAATAATTTAATATAAGCAAATCGCTGTCATATAAAGTCATCAAAATAATGAGTATTTATAAAAAAACGTATGATAGGGAAAGGCAGGGTTTTTTAATATTTACGTTCGTTATCATTCCGATCTGTAAATAATTTTAGATTAAGATTGTAACCCACCGTGAGTCTTGCATTGATATAATAGGCCTATATATGTTAAAATAAGTAGTCATCTTTATTTATGCCTAGATGTACATTACATCGTGTTAAATGCGATTTGTATATAGATCAAGACTCAAAACTGGCGTACAAAGTATGTTTTCATATCCTTTACCATTACGTATCAGTCGCATCACTTTGGAAACAATGTTTGTACTACTTATCTAAAATTCTTCTTACATCATCTCAAAGACAATGTAATTTCATATGAACACTTTAATCAAGGAATAGTTTACCCTGATAGAAATGTATTTTCTTTCTTTTTAAAGTACAAATCGATAAATTGGAAGGCGGAAAGTTCGGGATGAGTAGTACACGTTCAATCTGCTGTGAACTCTGGCGAGAATACAAGGGGTCATCACCGTGGCGTCGTGACATACTGAAGACGGATGAAAAGCTCGATCTTCTGAGAATCCACACTTCTTGTGGATTGGACCTTACGACATCTCTGTGCCCCAACCCCGCAGGCTATAAGGCCTTCAATTATTTCCCGCATAATTGCCTTAGTTACAACCTTAAAGGTATGACAAGACCCCCCCCCCATGCCAACACCTTCCACGTGCGCGTACTTGTAAAATCTCGACTACGGACAAGAACAGCTTGTCAAAGCGCGGAACGGCGAGACTTGTCTTGTCAATAGCATGGAGCGAAACGAAACCTTGGATGAGATGGAGAGATGGGAAGAGAAAGAGAGGAAAGGGATAGAAAACTAGATAGAGGTGATTATTCCTGTTACTTCATCTCCTGATTGATCGTGCTGGTAAAAACGTTAGCCTTTTAATCCATACAAGCAATTATCAGCGGGATTAAGTTCCAAGTGTCCATTACAGATTGGAGCGAATGCGAGTAGGGAGAAGAAGAGGGAAGAGATGGGTCTTTTTTAACGTGTGCGAGTTTTTTCCTCTCTATATACCTCACCCAATTGCCTGTCTGATTCTGTTCCAAATGTCTGCTTCTCGTTACATTGTTTATTTTCTTCCCGCACATCAAATAAAATATAATATTCAACAGAGCCACATTATGACTTTATATTGTCAGGAATAAATCACATTCTATCAGAATAATATACGTAATTCATTCACATCAAATTTAAACATAAATCATATTCAACTGTGTTATTGTCACTGGATTTATTTACAAATTCTAAACGTATTACAAAATTGAACATGGATGAATGGTTAATAGATAAACAAACTTGTAGTGGTATCGCATCATAATCGTACATATCAAAACGTTGTTTTTATCAAAATGGGTAACCATACTTTTAAAGATTAAATGCATTTCAATCTAACACACATATCTTTTTATTTTCATTTATAGAATGCACTTTTAATGTATTTTAAAGATTTTTTTATATTTATGAATGTTTTTGTTAACGTTAAAAGATGTAATCAGAATCACAAACGTCTCAAATTTACCATTTTAATGAATTATTCACGATAAAAGACAGTTGCGAAGACTTAAATTCTTTTTTTTCATTACATGGTGACATTTTGAAATTCATAAGTCATTTTATATTTTTAAATACTACAATCATATTCAAATTTCTATCCTTAACTTTTTCTAACAATTTTAGAGCTACAAAAACGCTTTCAAAATTATTGTGAAAACTGTTAAAATGTTTTTTAAATATGGATAACACTAAAAAAATTGCCATTGCTTATAAGGATTGTAACTTTCTGTGTTGTCCATGTCTTTACCTAAACTTTTGCCCAAGATAAACAGCGTAGAGCTTCCTGTGTGTTGCATCAATTCTTTATTCTAGATGATGCATACAGCTTTCAAAACCCTTTTAATTCCAAGTTTATTCTGATAAATACAACAACAACAAACGATTTGTGAATTTTAAAGATGCTAATGAATTAAAATATACTTAAGATTTAAACTTATTTAAACTTGTAAATATTGAACACAGTGATCCTTGAAAAATAAAGCTAAATTTACTTTGAAGATGTCTTCTCCCAGCTTTCCCAAAGTACATTTAGGTTATAAAAAGTTTAAAAGAAAAACATAATTAAATTTAAATCTTGGAGAGAATTCAATAGAACTTTTCGTTTTGTAAAACAACAATATATTACCCAATTAACGAAAGATAATTTCATAATTAAGAAAAATGATGCTTTATTACAGCCTTTCCGGGCGTATTGATAAGTATGTTAGTTGCTGATGCATTGATCTCTTACAAAAGCACACACACATTACACACGCACGCACGCACACACTCACACATGAACACACATTTCGAATAATTTCATGCCAATATAATAACGGGTATTTTGTTGGTGTTACGTGTTTTTTTTTCAAGAATTAAACCCTTTCATTGTATTGCCCTCGTTTCGCACAGATCTCAGCTTTTGATTTTTACCACAGCAGTAAACTGAACAAAAATGACTATTTTCTAGGATTTATAGCCCTTTTTTTGATAATTCGTTTGGGATATCAAGTTCATTCATAGTATATTTATGATGAAATATAAACATTTTAATAGATTATACATTTAATATATTTTTTGTGTGCAATATATCTAAAAGCATTTATCTAAAGATGAAACAAAATGATTTCTGCTAGTGTAGTGAGTAAATTTAAGCATGACTTGCCTTTAAAAAAGAGAAAATGCTACAAAATGTCATTAATATATCATACGCAGTTTGTATGAAAATTAATTCTTTTAAAATTATGATACCCATCAAAATAAATATCTTTTCTTTGGCATTTTTAAAAACTTTGGCATCAATATCATTTAGAGTAAAAATTTGCACTTTTTCTGAATCGTACCCTAAGCAAGTTTGTTACGGTTGTCTATTTTGATCATATATGAATATTATACACACATAAATCGGATTGGTTTTATTATTGTACGCAAAACCATAACAGCATGTAAGTTCTTGAATATGATCTTTATTATAGCAGTATCGTTGAGGGTGAGGGGTTGCTTGTCGACGTTTAGGTTGAAATGCTTTTAGAGTATTAATGGTTTATCTTTCTTTTACCAGCTGTCAGTTGTCTCGATGCATGGATCAGTTTCATTCATTCACAGGGACCAGATAAATCGGCAAGGAGGATCTTTGATCTGATATCGTCGATGTTAGAAGTGATGAATCAACGATCAGTGGTCAATAAGTATGGCCATGATTGCATGGGCCTCTCTGGCCCGACCTGCCTCCGAATTTGTTCATTTGTTTTTCTTGGGGTTTGCTCGAGCGCTGTTAAACTTGTCAAAAAGAAGGATTCCTCTTCACCCGATGGAGGACAAGATGGATGAAAAGGAATGGAGGGATGAAAGTTTAATAAACGAGCCTCAAAGAGTCAATTTTCTTTTCTTATCATGTGCTATTACCGAGGAGAAGAGGTTATAGGGAAAGGTGTTCGAGACTGTTGCGTCTTTCTGCATTTACGTGGTAATCGTTTGTTAGTTAAAGGAGAAATAGAAGACAGTCGAAAAGAAAAAGAAAAATCCGCGTAGCAGTCAGTGCACTTCTCGTCCTCGGTCGACAGTCTGTCCAATGAACGAGAGACAACGTGTATCGCTCGCCAAAGCTGCCCGTAGGCTGCTCGTTCCTGTCCCGGTAATATCAACGCGATTGGTCAATGACGCGCTATGGATATCGCACAATTATTAAATAATATCAATAACCCTCAAGGGAAGATCAAAATAAGACAAACGAAGAAAAAAACACTGTCAGCTATATTTTCTCATCTTGTTTTTCCCTCTCTGAACTATGCAACTAAAAGCAAGAATACACTGTATAAATATCATGCCCGTAAGCGTGACGGCGGGTTGTAGTCGTTGACGAGAAATGTAAGAGATCATTAGTTCAAGCTGGTTTCGACGCCATTTTGTGCCTATATAAAGAATAGGCAGACTTTGTGGTCAGATCATAATGCAATTATATCAATGAACGTCTATGGCTACCTTCTACACAAACTCATGATCAGAATTGGCTGCCGACTTTAGCATTTACTGGATCAAAATCAAACGTTTGTGATATTGATATTAATTTTGACGAATATAATAGATTGGAGATGGACTTTTGAGTATCATAGGTAAATCTTTCGCAATCTTGGTGCCTTTATTGCAATAAAATAGAGAGAATCAAAACAGTTGTGCTGATATTTCTTAAGAATTAAGATATTTAGCTTATTAAAAGCCTGAAGTACAATTCAATCAAGCAAACTCCTCTTTGCCAGAGTTTCGTTTCCGTATACACGTTCAACATGCGGTTTAGACTATAACAGTCCTTTGGAGAAAATACTTCATTTTTGGTATGGTTGAATGCTATCTTAATTAATAGAGGGGGAGGTTTCTTCTCGTTTCGTTTTAAACAGTTTCTGAGTTGCCATTCAGTTGAACAAAGAGGAACATTCATATAATAGACCCTAACTATATGTATTCTCTGTTGCATGGAACAAATTAAAAGGGAAGCGGGCCAATCGTTATAAGCGTTCAATGCCTACTTCATACCTTTGCTCGAATCTGCTTTTAACCACATAATACTATCAATATTAAAGACTTTCTTGAACTCTTTCGTAAAACTGTATCTTATTGCCGTCTACCATTTTTCTCCAGTTATCATTACAACATAGCCTTTATTAAACAAATAATCGTGATCTCGACTTTAAAACAAGCCGCCCTCATCACCTCTTACTGTAGACATGTTTTTTTTTTAGGAGTACAGAGGAGTCCCTAGACGATCCAAATCTGTTGAAAATTAGAGTCGAGTTGAGGACGCGCGTTGGCGAGTGTAGTTGCCGCTTGTTGTATAGGGAAGGTTTGTCGGTTGGCAAGCGGGGGGAACGAATGGCGATGGAGAAAACAGAAGCCTGAACTTTGTCGCCTTGTACATTTTCATTGACTAGCGTTTGTGCAAGGAGTCACAAAAAATGAAGAAAAGCATCTGTAATCACATGGTTAACCGTCTCCGATTCTAATAAGCTCCTGACCATATACTGTCTTGTTTCCCATTGGGTTTTTCCCCTGTCTTTACTAGTATTACTATTCTTTAAACGTTTCCTCTTGATCTTTTCCTAAAGTCCGCTTTGGTTGGCGCCCTTAATATATTTTTATCATCGTTTTTCTTCATATCCAACCTATCTTTGTTATTATTTTTTTATTTATGTTTCTATTTATTCCATCTTTACCATTCTCATTTTGCTGGTATTGGCGGGGATCTCATTAGGCTTTTTCGGAATATCAGCAGAAATTGAAATGCAGGCAACGTGTAAACGTTTTTTTTAAAACCTCTTTAGGCTCATTTTATAAGCATATGAGTCCAATGAGGAATTTAAAGGCTTAAAGAGGATTATGGATATATGAATAATAAGGTTGTCCAATTTACAAGATGATTAGTTTGATTGAACCGCCTTTGATTATTGAAATGGACCAAACTCTTCTAAATTATTTTATATAATTTGTTTTCCTCATTCTTAACAGGATCGGTCACCCAATTTTTTAAATTCTATTCAATTCATTTACATTCTCAATAAGTATACGAGTTTCATTTATGTTGTCTTTTTCTAGTAATTTCATGCGGATTGGTATATAAACCACGACCTACCTTTTCCTCAACTTTGTAACATTCCCACTCTCTACAGCTCTATAGTTAATATTACAATTTGAAATAACTTCAATTTTATCTCTATCAATCAAATTAACATAAGAATATCTTGCATTTATTATATATGCAATATTAATTTCTTTTCGAAAGGAGGTAAGACACTTTACAACAAGTGAAAATGGATTTTGAACCGAGGACAGTACTTTGTCTGTCCATATAGTGTAGAGTTGTCAAAATTGTGGATATTACGTGCGTTTTACACGTGCATTCGCTTTCAGAACTGTTTCACGGTGTTGTGTTTTGTTCAGAAATACGATAACCTTCTAGAATTATATGTTGGGATATATGAAACGGAGCAGCTATCTCTTCTTACCGCCGATGGATCATGGACAGGAAAACGAGACAATTACGATGACGATTGAAGGCGGGAAAAGAACTTTGCACGCGGGCGTAGATTCGAAAACAGAGCTTTTCTGCCTCGTTTGCGCACGTTTTGGTGTTTTTCAAATTTCATTTTCCTCCTCATGTTTCATACCCGTATGATGGGTGGGCTTCCATGTCTTTAGAAATATATATTTACGTTGAAATGAAATATGGACTTCACATTACATACTCGAAATGTTGTGGTTCAATTCACTTATTATTCATTATTAAGCTAAACTAAAACTAAAAGCTTATAAGGTCATAATTATTGTCTTTACGATTGTCTTTGATTAGAAAAAAACACCGCTGTTCGTTCATTTGTTTGTATGTTTTCATCTGTAAAACCGGTTATAATTACAAAACTTTTTTCATTTATTTTTTACCATCAAGTCTTATAGTACAAAACAGAGTGTCCCAGGCAGGCGCGTACGCAGGGGGGGGGGGGGGTTGGGGGTTAAACCCCCCCTTTGGTATTTTTATGTGTGTAAACCCCCCCCAAAAAACCTAAACCCCCCCCCCCTTTGGAAATTTTTTTTTTTTTTTTTTTTTAATTATTTAAATAAAAAAAAAAAACCTCCATAGTTGACCTAAAAAAGGTGACCTTACCCCCCCCCCCCCCCAACGGAGCAAAATGTCAAATTTTCAAATTTCGAGACCAAAAAAAAAAAATGTCCTCTTACCCCCTTACCCCCCCCCCCCCCCCCCCCCCGCTTATTCAGCGGCTGGCTGAGTCGTTGCGAAATTTTCGGCCCGATTTATAAATGTTAAACCCCCCCCCCCTTGAAAAAATCCTGCGTACGTGCCTGGTCCCAGGCATACTCCAACAAACTTAATTCGAATGAAGAGTAATAAAATAACCGTCTGCTGCTCAGGTTATAAAAATAAATCAGTTGAAATCGGAAAAAGGGCATACTGTTATTTGTTAATTGCCCTTTCCACTGTTTAAACATATTGCCGTACGTTCGTTAAGAATCATGACATGTATACTCAATGAGGGATTTTAAAAACTCTCGACAGTTCATTTAAAAAAAGAACTTGTAGTTCTATTTCTTTACTTTAGCTGGTGTATAGGAATATTTCTTTACGAAAACGCATAAACTTTTTATTTTGTATTTTGACAACGTGGGGGAGAGGGAGGAGGAAACACACCATAAATTCGGCTAAACAAAATACTAAACGTCGCTCATGATGTTTCTTGCTCTAATTATCTCTCCTAGATTGGGGGGGGGGGGTGTCTTTCACAATGTGGGTCAAGGTGAAACATCAAATTAGATTCGTCTGAGGTTTTTTTGATCATCATGATACTTATTATTATTGCACATTTAATTAAGTAAATTAGAACCGTTCGAATATTGTTGGAATTTCGAACCGGCCTAAGTCAGATAATACCTTGCGTTGTTATTACACAATGAGTGTTGTTTCTAGTTCTCTTTGGGAGGCTACATAATTGCATCAGAACGTAATTATATTCTCATCTCGCGCACGACAAAGTTTTTTTTCCATGCTCTGCAAATCGTTCCCAGTCAAGTGAGGCCGTAATCACCCTCTAATAAGAGAGTCGTTTAAAACTCATCAGGCGATCTATCTTCATTAAAAATGCCAACCACGTGGGATATTTATTAAAATTCGCGCGCCATCGGGGGGCATCGAAAACAAATTCCTTGTTGAGATTCTAATCGTCAGGTTCTCCTGTTTTCGTCTGACAACATCCCATCTTATACAAAACCTTCTTATTAACCCTTACGACACTGATTCTACCAGCTACCGCGTCTTATGAAATCGCGTGATTAACCCTGCGTTGCTGGTGCACTTAATGAAGATTTCTTTAATCAATATATCGAGGCGACAGATCGAATAGATTTCCGATCAGGCGGGAAGGAGCCGAGGTCCCAACGTCGTATGTCGTCTGCAGCCATAGAGCCTGTCGTCCTAAAATGGCGCCGACCAGAGCGTAACATGGCCCCGCTGACATAAAATCAAAGTTCCCTAACACCAATCTCTGATGTTCGTATACCAGATTGCTTTGTTTGTGACGATATGCGTTAAATTCTCAGAAGGGTTGTGGTGGGGGTTAGAGAGAGAGAGAGAGAGAGAGAGAGAGAGAGAGAGAGAGAGAACGCATTTCAACGTCAGATTCAAAATAATTGAAGGAATTCTGTGAACATGAGTCAGTTTTATAGCAGAACACCAATAACTCAGGTATTGATTAACGACTGTAATCATAAATGAAATTTGTTTTGAAAAATAGAAGAAAATGAAAGTAAGCAACAAACATTGTTAAAATGGTTTTAGTTCTAGCGACAAGATGAGAAAATCAAAGAAAGCTCTGCTGCTACACGGTGTTTGTTACGATGGAATACTATGCTTTGGATAGTTTTAAAAATATAAACTACTCACTATGCAACAGTTTATCGTCATAAAATATAATACTTATTTAACAACTTAGATGGGTGTATAAATTATATCATAGACATTTCTTATTATTGAGTACAAAGAGTCTGGTATTGCGCAATTATTATTTATTAAGTAGTTCGTGTAAAGGCCCTTTGGATTCTGCAGACTTGTAGAACGTCCTCGTGGTGATTTCTGCTCCCGTTTAGTTCTAAAAGTAACAACATATTTGCGTGAGTCCTAACTGATTGTCCAAATCCTTGTACAAATATTGGATTTTGTATTTGCCTTCGGAAAAAGCAAAAAATGTGCTTCAATATAAAAATAGCACATGGAGTTTTCTTCCTTTTTTTTTTCTTCAGTGAACGGATCTGATTTCCTTATTTCCTTCTTCTCACCCACAAAGTCGGCTAACTGCATTTCTGGCACGATTGGAATCCAAGGAAACTATGTTTTTGGAACGCCTTATGGAAGGAAAGTCTTAGGATCTGGCATCTTAAATCTGGTCTAGCAGTCTCCTCGTCACATTGTAGCGAGATTTAATCTTCATAAAATGTAAATGCAAGTGCCTATCGCGTTGCCAAAGACCTGTCGCAAGGGGTAGCATGAATGGAAACGAGAAATTTCCTCGACATTTAACATGCGTTTTCACAATTTCAATGAAATGGTGGCCCTCGTGCAGATTTACAGTTGATACTTTACATCAATAATATTTGAACTTGGGCGGTCGCTTTTGAAATCGATACAGGTCTTGCGTCTGGCCAAATATTTGAGTTCTATTGCGCTCGCTTAATTCCTCCTTTTTGGCCATCACTGAGTTACCTTGTAATAAGTTTATTCGCGGAATCTTTGGATGAAACCTAGCAATTAATTTATAATTCTGTCAAATCATAGCTTTATGTTAATTATTTTATAAAATCGGTCCAACATTATAGAAACAAATGATACAGAATTTTATCAAATAGAGTGACAAGTTCCACTTTGTTTCTGTACCCATGTGATATAATGTGTAATAGCTAAGATGTCTTTTTTTTAATCATATGAAATTGACATTGCAATTAATTGTCCTAATTAATTGAAAACAGATGTACTTGTACTTAATACATTTATGCCTCCGGTTTTTATCACTTTTCATTTGGTTCTGCTCTTCCATTCTTTTTGTTTTTTCTAGAGAGTGAAATATAATTCCAAATTAAACAAATTATACAAATTATACAAATTTCATTACAAGCTTTTTCGCTTTTACATCTCGTGTTAATTCGTATCGAACTTAGTCACCAGGAATTTATCTCACTCCTATCAGACATTAATCGATTTTGAAATATAATTATAAACTGAAAACGTGAACTTTGTTGAACTGTGCATTTATACAAATCGTCGCAGGAAGTCTCCTTTAATCTATGTGTGTTCATCAGACGCTTTGCAAATCGTTTATGTCAGACGCCTCTACAAATACGCGTGTCATTTTCCTTTTCCCCTTTCTATCGCTTACTGCTTGCCAAGTGTTAATGACAAGGATATTATTATATTTACCTCTGGGCATTTAGTCAATCATATAGCTCTGAGAGACAAGAAAATAACGAGTGCGAGAAATAGGCGCAAATCTATAAACTCCCTTCCTCAGAAAATCAATTATTGTGCCATAATATCACGCGGCTAAATGTCGTGACACGTCTGCCATTTCGTCTGCGTCTTAAAGTCTACCAGCATCAGACAGTTTTCAGGAAATGTATTCCATAACTATAAATCACTCATGATTCAAGAAGCAGATAGTCAAACAAACACAGCAATACTTCATCGATGATAATTTAAAGTGCATTTATATTGAATTCTATTTCGTTTCAGTTTTGTTGATGATGCAATTTTATTTTAAATTTGTAAGCTGTCTGATTATTTAAACTAGGCCTGCTATTTGTATACATATTTCCAATTTCAACCATGATATTTCAATCAATTCTTATTCTCTCTCCCTCTCTCTCTCTCTCTCTCTCTCTCCTTTGTCCGTATTTATGTCCCCTCATACCCTCTCTCTCTCTATAACACTCTCTATTTGCACTTCTGTCTTCTTCTTTCTCTCTTTTTTTTGGGAGGGGGGGGGGGATGGGGGTCCTCTGTCCCCCATTATTTTTATAGGTTTTATTTTAACTTTATTACAATTTTCCCTTTCCGTTTATGTTTCATTTTTAAAGCTATATTTCACACCTCAGACTAAGATATTTTGGTTAAATGTTTTTTGTAATTTCATACACCCTTTCTTTGTTTAGTGCACCTGTATTTGGCATTTATTCTAATTTATGATTGATAGGTATCCAATAATACCAAATAGTATACAATTGTCGTATTTCATTTAATTTCAAAATGCATTTCTATTATTCAGTTCATGATTCTCCGAACATGTTTAAGACTCTCCTTCACATCATCGTTCTACCTAGAGTGACGTTATTCGGATCAAGAGAATATCATACGCTATAGCAGCACATTCGTCACCGCTCTTATTTAGCATTATGTGAATGAATAAGAAAGGGATTACATTATTTATTTTGTACATTACATATAAATGTTGAATAAGAAAGGATGGAATGATCTAAAAACCAAAGATATATGTGCACATTTCTATTCACATTGATGGACACTGATTGACACTGTATACTGTATTAGGTATAATTATACCGTGTTACATATAACCGCAAGTACATAAGTTACTTCATTCACTTCATATTCATACCATGTATTGTCCATATTGATATGATTTTTATATTATAGCTCATAATATCTTTCATTGGTAGAATTGGATCTCTCTCTCTCTCTCTCTCTCTCTCTCTCTCTCTGAATTCCTATCACCTTTTATATTTCTATAAAAAAGGAGCTCTCTACTCGTACATAAGGTCTCCATGAAACTTATAATCAATTAAGACAATTAAATACTAATATAGGCCGTCAACCGTCACATCTTAATTTATCTGCATTTCTTATTTCTCAAGTAGTATTTTGGCGCTCTAATTATTTCAACACTCAAGGACGACTGAACGCCCAGCACTCGATAATTTACGCGCGCGAAAATATTGAACCTATCGCAATAGCAATTAGTCGATCCGCTAGAAACAAACCGCCCAATTAAATCATTACGACGATCACATGCAATTACATTAAAGCAGCTTACGAGGATGTATAACCATAATCATGTATATCGAAATGGATGCTAATGAGAATATTACACTGCAAACAGCCTGATTACATTATCCTTTTTTCCATAAACGAATGCGTAATGTATTTGCACCTTGCGTAAGATCGTTTTACCGCATTACACTGATTGAGTTAATTCATTTAGCAGAGCGAGGGTTTTTCATGCCGATTCTACAAAGTCTGTGATATTTTAGGTCACCTTTTTCGACTTTCGACAAGCTATTAATGATGTTTACAACACATAATTATATGGTATTCATTGTGATAAAGTGAGGAGTCTTATACTTAAGGATATGTCGATAATCAGAGAGGCCTATACTGCTATAGGACCCCGTATATAGGACGTGTTTAAAACAGAATATTTCATTAGAAAATTAGAAGAAAAATGCAAATGAGAAAGTTAAACAACTGGCAAAATGTTATGGTATTAAATACTGAGGGTAACAAAAACGATTATCTTTCTCAGGATTATTGTCAATAATTCAGGTTGAAATGGTTGATATACTTGAGAGAGATCAACAATTCGGGCATTTTGAGGACGAGGGAACAAACGAATCGAAAAAATGTAGAGTTATGTCTTTATAGTAGATTGTTAACAGTGCTCTAAAAAGTTAAGGTCATGCACATGACTGTATACTACTTCAAAATGAATACTACTGAAAAGAAATCAAGTGCTTGGTTTGGTCGCCACTTTCACCCTTCCATATAATGTTATGCGGTATACCAGACACATTATATCACATATTCGAACGAGTCTATACGCGGGGAGACGAAAAATCTGCAAAAGCTATCCATCACATGAAGCACAGGCAACTCCATCTTGGCGCGTGCATGCAGGCATGCGTCATTAGGAAGGTCACAACGTGTGAGCCGCTAATTACTCGCACTAATGGCGATGGTCTATTACTCCCCTCTGTTACATCTATTTTGGTAACTCCCAGTAAATTAGAGCCCTGTTTACGATTTGCACATCGGTACGAGTACACACCGCTTTTGATGACAAACATTACACTGGTAGTAATTGAGATGTTTTTTTTTTTTCGACGAATGTTTCTGGTTTGATAAAATTGTTGTGAGCTCGTGTGTATTATGTAAGAGAGAGATTATACGGTTTGAAAGTTCAAAAGCAGATAAAATTATGTTTGATAAAAACAGTAGTGATACTTAATGTATATATTGACATGCAATGACTAGATTGAAATCACGCAAAACAATACTAGTGGTAATAGAGGGGTCGATATTTCGACGAATATTTCTGATTTGATAATTGGAATGTGAGCTCGTCTGCACAAACGACAGAAATTATACTGTTTGAACGTTCAAGAGCTGAGGAGAACCCTTTATAGATAAGACCAGTACTGCTACAAATAGATTTACATGCCGTGATTAAATTACAATCATGCAATTTCCTGTTTAACAAAACATCGAAATGATAGTATCGTCTGCAGGTTTGTGTACCTTACCGGAATAGTAAGTGTGATATTATAAGAGCTACTTAGCCTTTAGTATCTGAACTGGTGTGCTGTAACATGATTTACATTCAAAGTTTATTCTCTTCCGATATAAAACGGTGTCAATTGAATGATCTGCTACTGATCTGCTACCACCACCACCACCACCACCTGTAATACCGGTCTTACTACAACTACTACCATTTTTGCTGCTCCTTGTTCCGCCTGGTAAAACTATGTTAATCATTGTTTACATTTTGTGTCTCTGTTTTTCTCACTCTCACTCTCTCTCTCTCTCTCTCTCTCTCTCTCTCTCTGTCTAACCGTCTCCCTGTCTCGCTCTTTTTCGCTTTCAAATACACTCACAACACACACACGCGCGCGCGCACACAACAAACACATTTTTTTTTTTTTTTTTTTTAACAATTTTGTTTTATTTCTCCAGATGTGTAATACAAACCATGACATACAATTGAATAAAATAAACGTGTTCAATATTGATGCTTTTACATAAACATAATTAAACACAAACTTATTTGAAGTATAATATAACTTAGCAACAAAGTAAACGTATAAGTACCTAAACATAATATGTCAATTGTAAATGTTATTTACTTATATATTACAAAAAAAACAAATCTGGAGATAATTTTACTGAAACAATCCTGCCCCCTCCCTGCCCCCTCCATCACACAGACATACTCACCCTCTATCACACAAACATACTCACCCACTCACACACATACTCACCCACCCACCCACCCACCCACCCCCCCCCCCCACACACACACACAGTACTCACTCAGTGGATGTCTGCCAACATTCTCAACTTAAGACAAATATACTAAATAAGTTATCCAGGCCGCAAAATCGAGTTACGCTTTTAACAAGCTCACGGTGGAGAAGAAAGCAAATCTTAATTAATCTTAAGCTGCTCCCACTTTAAGAAATGTGATCCTAGCTTTCCCATTTTAATTGCTATTTTCTTTTCCTCATCCCTATACTTAAAAATGCTTTTTTTCATCTTTTCTAAAGTGAGTACTCGCCCCCCCCGATCTTGACATAAATGTAACATACTTCACCATGAAAATGATAGTATTACACATTTTTATTCTATATGAACTACCTACCAACCCAACAAATATATCTCGCCATTCTAAATCTTTAATTTCATCTAACTCAAAAAGTTGTATTAAAGCCTGCCATAACCTTTGAACGCTCCCACAAGATAAAAATAAATG
Source organism: Strongylocentrotus droebachiensis (assembly GCA_035222895.1). Lineage (NCBI taxonomy): Eukaryota > Metazoa > Echinodermata > Echinoidea > Camarodonta > Strongylocentrotidae > Strongylocentrotus > Strongylocentrotus droebachiensis. Next base: position 138,988 of record JAVYIG010000391.1, read on the forward strand.
TTTGTATGTTTCTGTTTCCTGCTTACAAAACGAACATAAATTATCACCAACAAAACCAAATCTATGAAGATGCTCATTAGTGTATATGGCTCCATGCAATAATTTAAATTGAAATTCACGTTGTTTTCTAATGAGTATAGTAATTCTTGGTCTAACAAATATTTCTTTTAATTCTTTATCTATAAAATCATAATCATTTTGCCCATCCCTTACCTGCAAATCATACGTTCGTTGCAGTGCTTTGATGAAATAATCATAGATTGTTCTTGAACCCACATCCACAAACTGTATTTTTTTACTAGAAATATGGAAATAAGTATTAAAGCTTATCAAATCAACCTCGAGGAATTCTATTAACCCTGAATCATCCTTCCATAACCTGGGTATCGCATCATAAATATCAATAATCATAAGCAAATTATTACCTTTCATACCGAGGTTCATAAAATATTTAACAGGCTTAACATGACCTTTCTCAACCAAATGATTCAGTTGAACAATCCCTCTTTCAAACAAGTATCTATCAAATATACTTTTTCCATTTATACATATATTCTGATTATTAAAAATAATTGGATTAATATAACCCTCCAAATATCTTAAATTACTTGTCTCTTGCCATGCTTGCAACATTTCCATATAGTATGGTGGAATATCTAAAACGAGTTTAATCTTGTTTAAATCATAATCACATACAAAAATAAATCTACCACCCACAAACTGTAAGCAATGATCAAAAAACAATTTCCATCCCAAACTTTTCTCTCCATATAAAAGACGTTTTATCCACATTATGCGCTGTATTTTAACGGACATTTCAAAATTAATCATTCTTAATCCTCCAAAGTCATAATCCTGATACATAATTGCCCGTTTAATTCTATCTTTCCCCCTCCATATGAATTCAAATGAAATTTTTGTAACTTCTTTATATACCCAATGAGGGACAATAACGAGAGATGAAATATAATTTAATTTTGAAAGCGCATAAGTTTTTAGCAAATGTATTTTACCCATAATAGTTAAATCTCTTTGTTTCCACCATACAAGCAATTTTTTTATTTTACTTAGAATTTCTTTATAATTCAAATCATCTTTTAATCTTCGATCTAATGAATAACTAACCCCTAAAATATGTATTTCCTTAACCAAATTTCCAAATAAAGGCCCATCAGGTTTGTTCTCATCCTCACCCATCCACATAAAATGTGTCTTTGTTTTATTCACTTTAAGACCACTAATTTTTTCAAATGATTCAAAAATATATTGCAACCTTCTAACCGAATCAATATCCTTCAAAAATATTGTCATATCATCTGCATATAACACTTGCCTAATTTCAGATTTTCCAAATGTAATCCCTTTAATACCGTTGTCCCTCCTTACTGCATGCGCCAAAATTTCGATGGCAACCAAAAACAAATATGGCGATAATGGATCCCCTTGCCTTACTCCCCTTTCTATTTCAAAATACCCCGTGGAGTGACCACCGTTCATAACACAACTACTTATCCCCTTATACAATAATTTTACCCAAGAGCAAAATGAATCTCCAAAACCGAACAATTTCAATATTTGAAATAAATATCTATGAGATACAGAGTCGAAAGCTTTCTCAAAATCCACTGCACACAAAAACCCTTTCCCTTGTTCCCCATAATGCATAGAATAAAATAACATGTCATCTATCAATCGTACAGCTTCCCCAATATTTCTATCTTTTATATATCCAACTTGATCATGATGAATTATTTCATTTAAAACCTCTTTCATTCTTTTTGCTAGAACTTTAGATACAATTTTATAATCTACATTCAAAAGCGTGATGGGTCGATAATTTTTTATATGGAGAGTATCTTTCGCTTCCTTCTCAATTAAGGTAATTACCCCTTGTTTTTGAGATGCCGTTAATTCCCCCCTTTCGTATGTTTCATTCAATACTTCTACTAACAAATCACCCAAAGCTGGCCAAAAAGTATAATAAAATTCAACTGTTAACCCATCATTTCCCGGGGTTTTATTCAATTTCATTTCTTTTAAAACTTTCAAGCATTCATCTTTAGTTAATTTACCTTCACAGATATCCCTATTGTCTTCATTTAACTTTGAAATATCATTAAAAAAGAAAGGGTCGTTTTGATTTATATCAGCCCTTAAAGAATATAAATCTTTATAAAATAGTTTAATTTCCTTTAAAATTTCCTCCTTATCTCTAGTAGTTTCCCCATTTTCTTTGTACACCTCCCTAATTACACTTTTCCTTTTATTCGATTTTAACAACTGTTCAAAATATTGCGTATTGTTTTCTCCATCTTCAAACCAAGGTGCTCTTGATCTTATTTTAATGCCCTGTCGAGAAAAATCATACAATTTATTTAGTTTATCCCTTTTCTCCTCAATACAATCAACAATATATTTAGTGGGTCCCACTACCAGTTCGCCTTCTAAATCCTTGATTTGTTTCTCTAACAGTTCTATTTCAACCCTCCTTGCTTTTGCCTTTTTCCGCGAGTATGTTATAATAAATTCTCTAATTTTCATCTTTAAAAAATCCCAAAATACTAATTTATTCAAAATCTGTAATGACCATTCAGCTTTTAATTCCTGTATTTCCTTATTCATCTCTTCAACAAAATCTTTATCCATACATAAACTACTGTTAAATTTCCAATATGATTTCCCAAAAACAAACTTATCAACAAGATCATTAAATTCTAGCCTAACGCCAGAATGATCTGGCGTAATAGATGTCAAAATCTCACACGTACCCACCAATTTTTCAACACTACAAGGTATAAACCAATAATCTAAACGGCTTTGCACCACCGGCCAATTTTGTCGAAAAGTAAATTGCTTTACATTCGGATTTTTTTTCCTCCATATATCTTCTAAATCGTATTTATTTAAAAATTCCTTAATCAAATCAATAACCCGAGATTTCACCGGTGTTTTTGACCCCACATAATCTAATTTTCCATCCAATATACTATTGAAATCACCTCCTAATAAAACTAAATAGTCCCGATCACACTGATCAAAAATACTTTCATCTAACTTCTTCAAAAATTCAATTTGTAAAGTTTCTTTATCTCTCGTTGGAAAATAAACATTAACCAATAGCATTTTAACCCTTTGTATTTCACCTTTAAAAATAATGTATCTCCCCTCTTCATCTACTTTAATTTTTTTTTCTTCAAAATCTAAATGATTAGAAAATAAAATAAGAACCCCTCTACTATGGTTTGACCCATGACTAAAAAACATTGGCCCTCCCCAATCTTGTTTCCACCGCTCTTCTATCTCTACTGTACTATATGTTTCTTGTAAGAAAATTATACTATTCTTTTTAGTTTTGCACCATTCAAAAATATTCACTCTTTTTAACCTATCTCTTATTCCTCTAACATTTAATGTCATGAAAGATAATTTCACTGCCATGTTATTTTATGTGTAATTGTATCCAAAACCTTACATCGATAAACTCCAAAGAAACTTCCACACAATCTATTTCCACCGTGAGCAAATGTATAGAAAAAGTGCAAGCAGAATCCACCCCGTACCACACAACCCAACGCATTCATACACACAAGCATATTCACTACACACACAACACCCCCACACAAAACAACCCAAATCTGCTCTTCGGTGTACATAAACATCCGAGAGCAAGAGCCTCCCCCTTTCCCTGTCAATTTAACTAGACCAATGGCAGAATAAACCAATGAACATTTCTTCTTGCATAAGTCGATGAGAAATACGTTGTATTGTTATATAACCGTAATCTAATTAAAAAAAAAAAAAAAAAAAAAAAATACAAAGAGCTTTTATCCCTTAACAAATGCCTTGAATTGTATTACGGAACCCGCTCGTCATAACTTAGTTAAATGATTTTCCTAAAATGCATTACAGTGAATTGACCGGCCCGCGTACCTAATCACAATACGCACCTTCTAATTAAAAATAAAAACACGATCCCAATAAACCAAATTCCCCCAAACGACACCAGTTCGGCAACCTAATAAACTGTTCGTGCAAACCGAACCCATCATGCTATCATTTACCAAGTTCTATAATTTGCATAATAAGCCTCACCCATGAATGAATAGGCTCACACACCTGATCGTTTTGTATGCACTCCGTAAAAAAAAAAACTCCTAAAGGGCGTTCCCGACAACTCGAAAGAACACCAAACGTCAGCCCGACATAATGATAGGCAAGCATGCATACCAGATCCCAACACGTTCCTCCCTCTCAAAACATCACACCACCACCTGGCTTTAAAACAAAATAGTTTTGGCTGGGTGAACATATCGGACCATTAACCAGATACTCGAATTGTTTTCACTTTACAGAAACAGTTTTAAATATGTATCAGTCATTTACTAAGATATGTGAATTTACATAGATATGTGAATTTACATACACACGCACACACACACACACACACACACACTCTCTCTCTCTCTCTGTCCTATTCGTCAGCCTTTTATCTTTACAATAAAAAAATAAAAAAAAAACTTGTATTTACTTCGATATATTTATTCATATTCATTCGTCTCATCTCTTGAATCTTAAGCAATATCTATATTCAAAATCTTCTCTATTCCTTAATCACTTATTTCATTCGCCATTCGTCCCATTACCAGATTTTCCCATCGCATCCCCACCCTATTATTTTGATGAAGTCGCGATCATCATGTTTATTCTGCTTTACTTTATTTTACTCTCTCCCTGCATCAGTTGATCGACAACGTTTTCGTCGCTAAGTGTCGGAGTATTCAATTCGTATTTTTCTTCTCTTCTTTGGCTTGCTGTTGATGTTTCTTCTCAGTCATCTACATTGAATTCTGTTTATTTATATGGCGCCATACACATGCTGTGATTAATCATTATCATCATCTTCATTATTTTTCGATATTCACATGTGAATATGACGATGCTCGTTATACTCAATTATTCATTTCGTAAATACAGGACCGAATTCGGGGGGGGGGGGTGATAAGCAGGACATGGGTAATGATCGAAACTGGTTTATGCTCTTTCGGAAACATATCAATAGGAAAGTTGCTCACTTGTATGAAATATTTTTACATTTCATGAAATGACGCATTCTGAAAGTGTTTTTGAAAATCGATTAAATTGGGGGTTCTGCAGCGCCAGGAACGAAGCAGTCTTCCGTGTTTCATATTCGGTTATTAAGTGTGCGTTCCATACATAATTATTAAGAAACTTTTTAGAACCGCACAGAAAATTGATGGCTGCATGCTTGAAAATCAAAACCGCATAAACCAGTTTTCTTCGTAACAACTCTGACTCAGACATGACAGTGGTAGAGTAATATCTCTACCATCCATGTTTGGCGCGTTTAATGAAATTATCAGAAGGATGAAATCATATCTGCAGAAAGAGCCTTGATACTCATTGTACTCTTGTTAAAATGGTTACTACTGGAATGTCGTTGAAGAGAACGGTTGCTTACTGAATACTGAGAATACATGCATAAAGAGTTTCTGTGAAGATAGTTATCATTTAATTACATTGTTATGTAAAGCTTGCATTTATCATTTTCATACAACGAAGTTTGTGACACCATAATGTAGATGTTGCCATTTCATACCTACGAGTAATAGATGTGCATGTCACATAATGCGAAATTAAACGAAGTGAAGTGATTAATTTAACAGTAGAATGTCATTCAGACTTCTTTTCATACCTGGTTCAATTATTACTTTTCTATTATCTGGTATTTTCTTAATATATGAGCGTTATTTGCGTGATGAAATATACAGTCTTTTCAATTCTGTAAGTATGGAGGAAAAGAAGTGAAAATAACGACATCCATTTTTAAGGAGGATATGGAATCTATTTTATTGATTTCCATCATCAATCATCGTGACGTTAATGAATCGGCTGGTAAATCGAGAGAAAGAGAGAGGAATGACAACCCCATTTCACTGGAGGACAAAGTTTTACTGAAGTTCGGGTCTTTTTTTGTCCTTGTCAAGAAATACTAACAATGGGTAGGATCGTGATGATCGTGGAAGCAAATGGTTGATAAATGGTGATAACATTTGTCTAGCATTAGCACGGTTAATAACACGGTTTTGTCGTTGATCTACCCCAACTGTACACCTATCATGATGGCACACATGCTTCTACATATCATATGTACCCTCTCCCCCGGGTCTCGGCATTAGGCCAAGCTCGCTTTGTCGTTTTTGTTTGGACGGGGTTTTGTTATCGCCAATGATACCCCCGCCAACAAAAGGGCTTGTTTTCTTCCCCCAGCCGACTGATACAGTCGCTCTGCCGATGGTTGCCGGCCCCCTCCAGCAACGGCTTGTGAAAATACCAGCGAGCGGTGTGGAGGGAGAGGAGAGGCCGACGCGGTATAGAGAGAATGCTAGCAGCCCCTCCTGCTCTTAGCCATATAGATATCCCAGGCCCACAGCCGCATAACAAGGCTGAACAGGGTATCTCTAACTCAGGGATTTCGTAATAAAATACTCCCCTTTTTCCTTCGTTAAGAAATTTTCTTTTAGTCCTTTTGATGGTAGAGCGACTATTAATTTCCAAGGCTATATCTATTTCAGCATCTGTTTAGGATGAAAGGGAGATGAAGAGGGATTAGGGTTAAGGAGGTCCCCGCTGGTCCCCACCACTAAAACCCAATCGGGGATGCAATGGAAAAGAACTGGGCTCAAACCTACTTTGGTGTTTGTTTTGCGTGGCTTAGCCCGCCGTATACTATAAGAAGATTATAACGCTCTCTGTGTTCCCATCAAATATTTATCTTTTTGATAATACGAATTATGATATGAGGCTCTATAATGGTGCGTAAGTGTGAGTTTTTCCAAGATGAGGTGCACTAGGAAGGAAAGGGATACAAGAGTATCAAAACATTATTATCTTTGTAAATATTGTGATAAATATATTTATTGAAAACTAATTATTTCGTTAGCAGAGTGAGGTCGAATAGAAGGTAAAAACAAATTAACAATCTTCAAAAATGTTAACAATAATATTATTGGAAAGGAAAAATCTGGTATAAAGCAGTCGTAAGAAAAGTAGGCAATGCGTTTTGTCTTCGTTGATAATGTGAATATACATGTAGGCTTATCGAAAAGCTATATTGCGTTTTCATAATGATATAGAATTAGATTAGATGAAAAACAAATACAATTTCCAAAAAATACAGTTAATGGAAGAGGAAAGAAAACTGCCATAAAAGAAGTCGAAAAATGAGGAGTTTTTTTTTAAATCTTCGTTGATACTGGGATCAATAGTTATATTGAAAAGTTATAATTTCGTGCAAATAACGATATTAGTAAAGAGATTTGCAACCGACCAGCGAACAAAATTACAGTTAATAGAAATTGAGAGTACTTTTATAAAGGTAGTAGGAAGAGGTGAGCCATCCATTATCTATTTTGAACAATTGGCAATTAAAAAGAAATTATTTTTTGCGTATCAGAAGGAAAATAAACAACCTGCAAAAGATTTTACAGTTAACGGAAATGGAAAGACTGGTATATTGATTATATGAATTAAAGTGTTTAGTGTTCATGACTTCCGATTGAGGTCATATTAAAACACTTCCTGTTCCGGTCCTGTATTACGGCCCTGGAACGGCATCCACATGATCCAGATGTGTAATAAATGGAGACACAGTTGCCTTTACCATGAATGTCGAAGCTATATAGGGTAAGAAGTATGTGCACTGGAGCAGCAGCAGCAGCAGTAATGTGCATTATCAGTACAACATAAATAGAATGGTGAATCCCACTCCTAACATCACTTTCAGTATCATGAATATGATATCTCAACATTTCTTTTCCTTAATATATTTTAATCTGTGAATTTCTAGCAAACAAACAACATACGGTCAGAATATTATTACAACATTCATAGTCTAGCATTAAAGTTGTCTAATAAATGTTATGAATTAATGTCTATATTAGACATTTGTTGATGTAGATGAGTGTAGTTTTCATGTTGAAGACCTTCATTGGCACGCAAAGTACAGTTTTCAAACTATAAAATTAGGTACTGGACAAATTCTTAGCTAGTTTACTGTAACATATTTTGTGGTACCAGTAATGCGCAATACTAGGCCACAGGACTTTTTCCTATCTAGGCAAGATGGTAAAACACTCTAGTAAACTCTTTTTTTAATTTAAAGGTACTATGTCCCTTTTGCAGCCAACCTCAAATGCTGTAGAACTTTGCAGGAATTATGAATATGTCATGTATGTCCTATCTGTGAAATTTAAACGTTAGCAGTGTCCTAATATTCAAATTATGCAAGGAAACCCGTTTACTTGCTAGACTTCACTGTCAGACACTATTGAGTGACTGACTGGCTTTTTTTCTTCTTTGGTAATAACATACATGAAAAGAGTTGTAAAGGGTACATGAGCATTTGTCTACATCAATAACCCACTTCTTGTGATGGCCAAGATTAAACTGATTGAATCTTTGCGCAGCATAAAACGTATGACCATTCAGTGCAATTGTCTGAAAATCAAGACTATTACTTTTGGGCTCTATAGCCCTAAAGTCGATTTGACAACTAATAGTCGTTATTTTCCCACTTGAAGACATTTTCAAGCCCCACCTTTTTTAGGGAAGTTCTAAATTAGTATTATCTTTCAAATGCAGTTGGAATTTAACTTGTTCATTTTTTGGCCTGCAAATGGGACATAGTACCTTTAAGAAGCATTATGTTTGTTCAGAATATGAAAGTCGCCTTCGAGACTACAAAACTATGTTGATACTGTTTAAAAGTATATTCTGTCGAGGATTGATGATTGTTATTCGGATGAGAACGTGCCTCTACTCTACTCGAAATTCAACTCCTTACGATTTTACCATTTTCATACGTTGCGAATTACTATACTGCGTTCGGTTCACGTAAATCTGTTCCGAAACAAATTGCTGCAATTCACATCGAATCCCTTCTCTCAATCGATAACTAAATCCTTGCAAAATGGAACGAGATTACTTAGAGACAGCCAGAGAAACGAAATGGAGGCTGCCAGGTGGTATGTCGGCTGCCTGCTTCAAACTTCGTTTGATGAGCTTAGCCAAATTGGCGCCATCTTCCAGCATTTTCCTTACCCCTTCCTAACATCCAATACAAGAATGTATTGACATGCAAGCTATCTCACAAGATTGCCATGAAAGGCCGTCGAAGATTGTGTGATATACTAGCTCTTGCCGAAGGGATTCCTCACAAGCCGTATGCTCTGATCCTTAATCCCAGTAATTTAGGTCGTATGATATTGCGGCTTAGGGTAACTGGTCTTATACCAGAGGTATCACTAATACTGGTATTATCCCAGTGCTATGCTGAGAAAATACGATGTTCAAGGGAACAAAGCTGGGAAATGGCCGACCGACCAAAACTGATTTGAACTGGACGAAACGGAATACTGAGTAGATCATTTTGTATTTGGAGTAATAGGACTGTAGTTATTGCCGAGTTTTGCAGATTGAAGTGTCATTACGGTATGGCTTAAATGAACGTACAGGTGGACGCGGGTCGGTTCGCTTTGATCTCATGATGAGTATAATGACGAAGCCCAAGGAGGATTAGCCTATACACGATAATTCCCACTCTCATTTCTATCCCTAATATTTCGTCTCGGTCTTTTGATGTCGCATATTCTACCTTCCTTTCATCTCATGTACGTATCGTACATGGCCTCCTTTTTACCTTCTTTTATAATGTCCAACTGGTGTTGACCTTCTGTTTACTTTTTAAAATAGTGACCAACTGGTATATTCTGTCTTGTTCTATCTTTTTTTCTCTCACTATTCTTTCCTTTTTATCTTAGACCCTTTTAGTTATCTTCACTATGTCTTTTCGTCAAGGCTGACCATTTCCATTTCCATGTGCTTGCTTGTAAAGTAGAGAAGAATGAGGTTTGACATTTACTCTGACATTCACTTTGTCATCATGTGCAATATATCTGTTTAAAACAAAACGTAATCTTTATATTTTTCTTTCGTTGTCTTCGACAGATAAGAGTCCCAGTGATCGTCACGAAGGCCACGATGGTCTTGATGACAACGACGACGATCTTCTTCACGACAGCGAAGCTTCCTCACCCGAAGACTGCGGTAGGAAGTCGGTGGGTGAACTCGGCGGAAAAGAGAATGGCGACGCCAACAACCTAAGCAACGGGACAAACGGAAGCAACAAGAGCAGACGACGAAGAACGGCATTCACGAGCGATCAGTTGCTGGCTCTGGAAAAGGAATTTATCGGCAAGAAATATCTGACGCTGAGCGAACGCGCACACATCGCACGCTTTCTGCAATTGAGCGAGGTCCAGGTCAAGATATGGTTCCAGAACCGCCGCGCCAAGTGGAAGCGACTGAAAACGCACTCGTCTATCCTAGGGGGTGGGCACCGTGGCGGGAATGGTGGCGGGGGCGGTGGAGGTGGTAGCGGCGGTGGAAACTCCAAGTTGGTTGTTCCTATTCCGGTCCATGTGAACCGATTTGCTGTGAGATCGCAAGAGCAGTGTAGACCTAGGATGGTGGAGCCGATGGGACAAGTCTCGCAACATCATCACTCTCTCGCTCATAACCCATCGTTAGGAACTCTAGGACAGACACACAGTGAAGGATTAGCAGCATTGAGAAATAGCATCACGTAAAAATTTTCATCGTAGTTGTGTGTCGTCTTCATTCTTGTATTACATGTTTTCACTTTGAGATGAGACGTTTCAATCTACAGTCTCCCCTCCCCCTCCTCCAGGTGTGTTGTGTAGTACGTTAGCTGTGACAAACGGATGTCGTTCCACTAAGTCCTGTAGTTTTACTACATCTTCTATATATATCATCGCACCTGCACATACAAAAAACAACAAGCAGATAGGCATGGCTTGATTTTTTTTAATTCAAGAGCTAAGATATGAAGTACATAGTGTCAAGTGGTCCTATTTTTTTTAAAATATCGTTTATTCATTATAATGTATGTATTGCGGGGCGGAAGATAATCAGCTCAGATTTTTTTTTTTAATTCGTTTGATTTTGGTACGCATAGATAGGGCCATGGGAACGTTTAAACAAAAAATCGAATACATTTTCGACACGAAGAAGGAATCAACGATTTCCAATGTAGACGAGACTGCTTAGAAGAAAACTTATTCTGTATTTCATCATTAGTCATACAATATTATATCGCACCGTTTGATCATAATGATTTTGATTCGGTTCAAAGAATATGAATAATTCACGTTTGCGATTTTATTAGAAGCTACTGGTGGATCACCGATAATCAGACAAGAAATTTGATTAATCTCAAAAGAATATTCTTCATTTTCTTTTTCCAACAGTTTTCAAGAACCAACATGGATTATACGATGAGAATAAAAGTGAAACATCAATTATATAATGTGCTAACTGTACGTTTCAATATGATTTTTTATTTTTATTTATCGTCGCATTAATGATTTGCAGGAAAATAGGGAAACAATCTTATATATTATTTTTCATGGACTTATAATAACACATTTCTGGTTGCCAGATTAACCTATATTCGATATAACTGATTTTAGTGCAGATCCGTGATATAAAAGCAAATAAGGTAACAAGAGCTGTGGGGTTTTTGATGTGCAAAAACACACTCAAACAAGATAATGGAATCTGCCTTGTTCAACTGCATGGAGATTGAAATATGCGGGTTCGTTTTCTTCCTTGTGCATGTTCTATTATGGAAAGGAAAACACCCATTTAGATTGTTATCATATAATGCAGACATTGTGAACTAATGAACGACCTTTTTGTTCTTTTAGTCGTTTACTCTTTCTTACGGTTTAACGATTTCCATTCATATTAAAAACATTAATTCAGAGAATATTTAAAGAAAATTTTCAGGGAAAAAGTATTTCACCAAATACTTATCACTTACCACAGGAAAAAGTGCAATATTTAGCTATGATATTATATGTAAGTTCAAATTGTATTCCATCATACCTGACGTTCGTTCTAGCATCACGCTGTATTTTATAGTTTGTTGTTTAAAAGTAGGTCGAAAGCACAACTGCAGAATATTCATGTCAGAGTATACCTTATGTTATGAAATCTCACTAATTCAACGGCCATACGTCACAATAATAAGAGTAATAATAGGTATTCAAACTGGTGCTAAAAGAGTCTAAATATTGTTCCAAAACTACAATGGGGACCGTTTTGTATATTATTCTAACAAAATGGCACTGATGTATCGGAACAGAATTGGTGAACAAAGAAAGGGTAGATTAAAGTATAGATAAAGAGGACGTTAATATGGTAGCTTGGACTTTAGAGATCCTTATCTTATTCTCAAGCAGGTGTTGTGCATCGGTTACTAGAGTTTTAGAAAGCTGCAGGGTGATACTCACGTTTAAGATCTTATTCCGTAATGCTATAACACGATAACATGCCCTAGATCCATACTGAACACCTGAACTAGACTTTGAGAGTATTTCAAGAGACAAACAGCGGGTTCACAAAGGGACGATGCAGACAATCTAAAGGTTAAGCGCTGATATTCGATTTCACATCGATATATAAATTGAGGATTTATCACCTCCAATTTAATCGTGTCAATTAGATTTGTAAGTCAAACGGACATGGTTTTTAATGTATCTCACCGCTTACGTTCCCCATCTATATATAATTGCTTGATAATGGATCGTTTAGATGAATTATGGAAAGTAGGCACAACAATATAACACAAAAAGGGCAGGTTGCTACATATATACACAAACTAGTCTTAATAACCATCACAAAGTGCTTTACCTGAAGAAGCGCCCCACATTTCCAAGAATTGAAATAGACAATACAATTTCTCAACCCATTATTGTACAGACATACTGGCCAGTTTGACCACGTAATTATATATTTGTAAAGAGTGGAAGCAATTCTCACTTGAAATGTTGTTTTCTTTCTCATCCTGTCAGAGTATTGTAAATATAAGTGTGTAACTTAAACAAGGAGTGTTAACAGTTTCATGTATAAAAAATCACGAACAAATAAACAACCAAAATAATGGTGCTACTTGAACACGATATAGACTTTTTAAAATGGTTGTTTTGTTTCATCATTTCAGTGACGTCTCATCAATTAGATAAAGATGGCCATGAATTCACATACCCATCTTAGATGGGTATGTGAATTCATGGGGAGGGGTGTAATCGTGTGAGACTTCCGCCCACACCCCACTTCACCACATGTGTACACCCTTTTTCGATTATGAAATCCCATTGAAAAATGATTGTTAAATGGATCGCTAAGGCTTTCAACAACTCAACCTAAGGCAATTTCAATAGAAACAATTAAGCGTCACCTATTGAATATGCTATACGAGAGTGATATGCTACGTAATCTGAACATATTTCTACTGACAATAAAATAGGGTCCTGGAAATTAACTCAAGTTGGTTTCTCGAAAGTTATTGCGATTGTGTTTGTTGGAAAACCAAATGTATGCTCGTTAATACTACCCGCTAATAACACCCTGCAATCGCATTGCCTTGCTAAGTACATTTTATTTTACATATAAAGGTTGGATGATGCATGAAATGAGTCATTTTGTGACGTGGATTCCTTAACAGGTGATTCCCAGCACCTCCATGCAGTGACTCATAAACCCTGTATCATCAGAACCAATAAATAGATGGATCATGGCTAGCTTTCCTGAAGAAACACATTTGGATACCACGTATGCATGTCGTGACCAGATCTAAGAGAGCGGGAATAACTGACCACTCGTATTTTTGTCGAGGTGTCCACTGTAACAGTTTTTTCCCTTTTAAATGCCCTCTCGTTATGCTATCAACTTAAACATCATACCTTAGCCACACGAACGAGACCGACACCAGACCGACACTAGACCGACAACAGACCTATAACAAAAATACATTACCAGGTATGTCATTAAATAGTTCGGTTTGGAGTCGTTCTGTAGGCAGTTTGGCGGTGTGTCAAATATATCAAACCAAACCAACTCAAATCAGACTACAAACCGACTTCTTAGCCATTCGGGGGTAGTGTTATTTGTGTCCGGTCCATTGTGGGTCTTTGGTTGGTCTCGTTTGTATGACTGATGTGTTATTCTCGAGTGAGGGGAGTGCCTCTAGTTTTCAAATATATAATACAGGCTCTACATGTTTTGAGAGCAATATACAAGGATTATCATGAGTTGCGAAACATTCAATGCAAATCATTGTTTAAAAAAACTATGAATTCATTATATAAAAAAAGCATTTTTAATAGAATTCTAAAAATTAATTTTCAAGGTTGATGGCTCCCGTACACGTTATTCATGATCATTTTCATCACTTGATTTCATGGAAATACTTTGCTGTCACTCGGTTGCCAAGTTTTCATTAGGTCTCCCAGTTAGAACGACAATACATTTAATTCATATATGAATATATTGTATATTTACAATACAATATATTCATATAATAATATGTTTTTCTAATACTTGCATTTTAAACAGAAATTTACCAGCCCTGCTAATGATCGGGTTAAAAGATGTGTTTTTTATTTTTTTAGAAAAGTACAAATATCACCCAACAACTGAAGTTCTCTTCAAATCTTCCAGAGTGAAAACAGTACATATTCTCTTTGAAATGCCAATACAATTTTAGCTAGCTCTTGTTCACAAGTCTACCCATCCAGATAGATCATGCTTAGGCCCTGATCGCCTGAACCTCGAGCTATTAGAACATCCACAAGTTCACGTTTATAATCGAGTCATCGCCGATATATGAAGTGACATACGCAAGCACGGAAGCACCGAAATTGGTTTACCAGTTCTTGCTTCTTAATTCGTCACCCTCCTAGATCGAGAAAGGAACAGAAGGTAAAGCGATTTATCACATCGATGTCGCATGGAATGAAGAACCCCGGAGAAAGAGAAGGAAATCTGAATGCTTCTCAGGAATTATGTGAGCATTAATGCAGCAAGAGCGCACTGTGATAAAAACTGTTAATTGGATTATAAAACGGAGGATGCAAGATCAATTAACATGATTAATTCCGTTCATTTTTTCTTCCGATAAGCATTTTCTGTCAGATCATTTACACCATCTAAACATAAAATATGATCAACATATTTTGTCCTTGCCCTTTCCTCCCCCCCCCCCATTCCTCTCTCATTTTCAGTGTGTAATTTCTTAAACCAAATATCAATTTTCGTAACCCTATATAAGTTAATTGAATAACAATCATGTTGTGTTCAACATGTTCCAAAGTTTAAAATTTAATTTACACCGTTTCTGTCTAAATCTCAACTAAAGATCATGCAGCGACGAGGGTTGGAGAGGGGGGGGGGGGGGGGGTGATATAACACTTGGCCTAGTGGACGGTATCTGAGCCAGTTAATATATAAGAACATTTCATTTCTAAAACTATCAATTTTCGTCACACTCAATAGATCACTTGCAACAATAATGTTTTCAAAGTTAATTTCTTTTTGCCTGTTTACGTTTGTCGCTAATGTTTCTAAATCTAAGCCCATGACTAATATGCATCAACAACAGAGGAGTCAAAAGAACACCAGGAAAACAGTATGAGCTAGTTTAATACATCGTTTCCTTAAATTATCAATTTCGTCACCATCTGGACACAGTAGACCATTTTGGAGCAAGTCTAATTAGTTTATACTGTTCAGCAAAACCCTATTGTATTTACTATAAATATCAGCCAACTGTGATTTTGTTACGCAGCGACGAGGAGCGAGAGAATAGTAGACAATCTTGTTCGGGCGGAGGAGGGGGGGGGGGATCAGTGTCTCAGCCACTTTAATATTCATGTACCTGAAAGAAGGACATGCCGTTTCCTAAGATTTTCCATTTTCGTCACCTTTCGTCACCCTCTGAACATAACTTGTCATTTGCAATAATCATGTTGTTTTGAAAGTCGGAATAAAGTGTCGTTTAGTGTCGATTATTATGCAGCGACAACCGAGGAACAAGAGAGAGGGGGGGAGAGAGAGAGAGAGAGAGAGAAAGAGAGAGAGATCGGGGAGGTCGGGGGGGGGGGGGGGGTAGAGAGTACCCTTCTCTCAATGAATCTGAGTAAATTTAATTTGAATATATAAACGAAATATTATAGACCGATGGCATTATTTTCATTCCTTAAATGTATACATTTCGTGACCCTGCATGTGAACACATGGTCATTTGCAATAATCATCTTGTTTTTTAAGTCTAAGAAAAAAATATACCTATAGCTTCTTGCTTTTCTCTCCAAATCTCAGCATGGATCTGATCACCAACCAGTTAATGTGATCATTATGCAGCGACGAGCTAGGAGCAATAGCAGAGATCGCTCATCACGTCGTATCTCGAGCTCGAGGGGGACACTATCTGCGCCATCATGATTGTGATATCTTACTAATAGACGTCCTTGAAACATGCCATGGTCAAGGTCTCCGCCGATTCCAAAGATGACACTTCTTGTTTGAGTGAGAAGTGCTCATCTCTCCCGTTTCTTCTTAGTCTCAACACTCAAACACCAATGTATTGTGCTCTAAAGTGGTGTGCAGAAGGGAATCTTTGCCACTAGAATCAATTCGGTTCTCCTAAATGATTTTGGTAGCTGTTTGCAGTTTCACTGATACCAAAGATATTCCTTGTTGTTCGAGTGAGAAGTGCTCATGTCGATTCTCTCCCTCTTAGAGTCTCATCACTCGAGCACTCAGTAGTCTTGTGCTCCAAAGGAGCGCAAGATGGGTAATCCGTTGTCACTATAATCAAATGGATTTTTAGATTCTGTATAATGATCAAATAATGATTATGGTGACTGTTATATTGGTTTAACGGTGCTTGGTGGATTTTGTAGCAAAAAATGCAATAGCTTTTTTTTTAAAGACATGAATCGTTTGCATATTGCTTTCATAATTTAGCTGCGTCCTTGCAATATTTATCGGAATTCGTATCAATATATTCAGCATTATACAACCATAATCACCAGGAGCAACGTCACCACCACCATCACCACCAACAACAACATTTGTTATCCAAAACACAGTTACATATTATAGTGAACGTTTTAGGCAATCCCTCCGATTTCCTTTTCAATGTTCAATGAATAAATTATGCATGCACGTCATTTCAGCTTTACAATGTCTAAATATTTATTACAAATTTATACAGAATTAATAAGTAAAACGTGCTCTAGAAAAGAGGATCAATATAGTTAAATCCCTTTAATGAGAAAGTATTTGTTAGCCATCAGAATAAATTCATGTTATGTTTGTCAGATTTCCTAAAGCACTTAATTCATTTCATCTACATAATGGTTTCCTCTTTACTCTTTTTCTATTTATTTATATTCATATCAAGTATTCTGAATACATGAAAGAAAGTCTTCTGAAACACAGTCACATGACATTACGGACAATTCTATCTTTCAGGAAATGTCTTGGAAAATCAGACTATTGGTGGCGGTGTTGGAAGTTGAGTTCGCGGCGTTTCCCTCGGACCTGTAAGAGTGAT
The DNA here is from genome assembly GCA_035222895.1 of Strongylocentrotus droebachiensis. Classification (NCBI taxonomy): domain Eukaryota; kingdom Metazoa; phylum Echinodermata; class Echinoidea; order Camarodonta; family Strongylocentrotidae; genus Strongylocentrotus; species Strongylocentrotus droebachiensis. The sequence goes on from JAVYIG010000391.1 coordinate 156,491, forward strand.
AATTTGTCTTCGCCCTTGTGAATATATGGAAAAGAGAGGAACCTTCTCCCAACTCCTATGAATAGAACTATCTGACAAACATTACAAGTCGAAAAAAGTCCCCAAAGTTACAGAAGAGAGAGAGAAAGATAGAGAGAGGAAGAGAGGGACTATACTCTTTAGAGGACCTATAAAAGCATGCTATCAATAATATATTTTGAGTATTGCCCAAAGGGGGAAGGTATTGGAAGAGAAACAGAAATTACGGACATCTTTGTACGTACACCACAAATAGGAGGGTTGTACATGACTACGTCACGATCCACTGACAAAATTGCCAATTTAAGATTCGCATAGCTGTAGTAATTTCATAATACACACACACATAACTATCTTATTATTAGTCCAATTTATGTCAAACTTTTGACCATTTGGTTTCTCTTATTTGTCTGCTATTGCTGGCATATTTACAAGAATTATAAAAAAAAGCATGAATGTTTAAATGGACTTGTTACAGACATGTTCACCATTAGAATTAAAATGAGCCGTATATACTAAATAGATACATTACATAATATTTACTCATGTAAATTCATTTACTGATTACGTTTATGTTAAAAATGGCTCCCTTTAGCGTGGTCAAAACGACATTTGACGACGGATCAAACAATAATGTTACACGTACGACATCATTACAAGAGAGTAAGTCGATCATTTGTGAACATTAGCAAAAATGTTGCCCCTGGTTGTTGAGATATGCAGAACAAACTTGTAATGAAATCGAATTCACCAACATCATAAACCTAAAAATCAAAGACTAGAACATTATCAAAAAAGAAAAAAAAGCATAGCAGTTAGATGTTTATCCTCGTTCTCTATAGATGCAACAATACTTTCCTCCAGACATCAGTCGCGATATTCCCGCCAAAAAAAAGAGGAAAAAGGGATGAAAATAAGACATCTCGCATCCCACTTGCGCATTGCGGTGAAACTCAATTAGGAATTACAAGCAAATAAGCTTGTCTTGGTAATGAGTAGTCTGAAGATGATATGCAACGGCGGTACTCGACAAAGTGTTCAAGTTTTGTAGGAACATAAAAGAGAATATTACAGAGTCATTTTAAGGGTAGAGATTATATATCAGATAATACACGATAGCTGGGTAAGATACCCGATAATCCCTCAACGTATAGACCGCGGGAAAGATCCCCCTCCGATTATAAATTATGCATTCAAGTTCACGTATAATACGACCATGATAACATTTCAACCCTGAAACTAAGTAAAAAGCGGTGTCATATTCTGGAGCTGATGATAGAGCAAGAAGAAAGTGGAAAGTGACAAAGGGAGAACAGTCTCTAACACTTGCACATTGTCACCATGCAGGGCTAGTTCGCGCTAATTGATACGATAACATCAATGTTCTGATGTGTGTTGTGCACAGCTTACAAGATGAGGGACTAAGTTGGCACTATGATATCTGTATATGTCTCTCTACCCTAGATGCTTTGTTTGGCGTTTGAAAACCTCGGCAATGTGGACAGCGCTGGTATAGACGAAGAGGGCTTAAACTTCGGCTATCTCGTAGCTGATTAATGACTTCTTCTCGAGGGAGTAAAAGGATATGGTGTTAAAACGTTGGCATGAAACAGCTTCTTTGGACTTCCACGAGATAGAGAAGTGACACATTGACAATATCGCGTACTTAATGATTGAATGAATATGATAATTGGAAAGGGGAAGCATGGTGGTAAATCAACCCGGTGTTATAACCTTAAATAATTGCTCCAAAAGAATAATGGACGATGGTCAAACGAGACAGCCTATAATTTGCTATGGTTCTTGTTTGTCCAGCTAAACGGTATACATTGCATGTCAATTCTTTAATGCAGTCTACATACCCAGTGCAAATACGTTGTTCCCATTTGTGTTAGAGGTGGGAGTGGGATGGGGGTTGCAGCTCCTCCTCAAAGAGTTGTTAAATTACCAGTATTCTGGCAACCGGCACTACTACAAATTCGGCAGCGATATACTCTATGTTATTTTGTATACTCTAGTTGAAAGACTACTTTGTCACAAAAAAAAAAGAAATATAAAAAAATAAAACAAGTTTAAAAATAGAAGACAACTGAAGAAGAAAAAGAACAATACACAAAATCACATCAAAGTTACCCTCATCTTTACCACAAAAAGCGCCCTTTCCGTCTATTAATCGCTTCGTTACGTTAACCTCCAGTTTTCAATTTCATCACGGATTTATTCCTGGTGATCGTGATAAAAGGTCAAAAATGATTGTCCAACGATCAGTCCAGTTTAAATGGTTTGCTCCCATTTTTCGGGCACCCCCCCCCCCCTCCTTCACACGCAATAATTCGCCAAATTGCTTCACGAAATAATACATCTTTAATACAAATTTTTCTGCATTTTCACAGACGACTCGGAGTAATTAGAATGGAAATGAGGGGATAAAAGGATTAGCCCAATCTTAAAATCACCTCTTATATCTGATGAAAGAAGTTCTATCACACTCTAAGGCTCATTTCGAGAAACCGACGATGTCACAAATTACGGGATGAAATTGGAAAAAAAATGCCGGCATTGAGGATGCTGATGGCTACACACGGTGGCGACGGGAAAATACGAATCAGATAAGAGCGGTTGTAATGAGGGGTTTATAGGTAGAATTATGGTATTGATCAACTTCGGAGTAGGGGGAGACTGATTGCAGAATCACGGTGATCCGTGTTGCAAATTAGTTGGAATTATCATCGTATTATGCGCTCTATCGTAGTCATCGTCTAGCAGCATAAATTAAGCGATAATCAGAAACTACGGTTAGGGTTAAATGCGTTTGTGGCTAGAATAAATGAAGACAAACTTGCGAAACATGTTATATTGCACAAGATAAAAAGGATGATTTAAATGTGGTATTACTGCGGTATTGTTTCAAACGATAAATGTTACCAAACTCTCTCTCTCTCTCTCTGTCTGTCTCGGAAGCGGTATCCCTTATTATGTAGGCAATAATTGCCCACAATTCACAATGCTGTCTCGAGATCTCTATTCGATGTCGGCAAAGAAGAGAGAGAATGGCGGCAAAATAAAACGATGAGATTTTTTAACAGTCTCACCAAAGGGTTTAAACACTGTCGCCTAGTCATATTGGTGGCAATTTCCCCCCTAACCACCCCCTTCACACGCATTCCACACGCACACACACCTACCCACATACACACCAAAAAAAATAACAGGAAAGCCCGAGTTCAGAAAAAAGTCAAGTAATAACCCTCATTTTCTTTGCAACTTTTTGTTTAAAATTTCTGGTTTGAATTGAAGCTATTTGCACTCTTACTGTATAACATAGAGTAAGCTTTTTTGAGATTCATAGCTCCTTGCTACTCATGATCAACAAATAACTGTTCTTAATCTCTTCACGTGCAACTGTGCTCAAAAACGATTGAGAAAACATTTATATTATAGGAAAGAATATCTTTTATTTACAAATTTCAAGCACTCACTCAATTTTGACAAACACATACTATGAAAATCATCATATACTGGATATATATTTTAAAGAAATCAATAAAACTTTTAAGAATGTCATTAGAAGAAATTTCAGAATGTGAAACTTACATTCACAGTTTCGGCTACTGAGAACTGAGAAACATTATTCGACTTTTTCTCAAGGAAAAATCAACTCTCTGCTTGATGCAATTCTATGTATCACATAGTATAAATAAATGCATTTGTTTTCTCATGAATAAAAGGGAGACAAGATAGGACATTTTTAAAAAGGGTGAGGAAAAGAAAAGTAATAATAATAACAATAATAATAAAACTGAAAGAGGCAGAATTAAAGAGCTTGTAGATGAAGTTGATCATTACTCCAAAGAAGATATAGGTAGAAGGAGAAGACGTAATGGCACTTTAAACATACTATGCGGGGAAAAAAAGCTTACAAGGAGCTATGTTTATCAAAATGTTTCTTGTATGAAAGAAGTATACAATATATAAAACAAACCTATATCATATTGCAAAAATGCAAATAGCAATAATGTAACATTTACAATAGGAATTTTGAATAATAGATTTGACATGAACATGATAAGAAGTACCTTACGATTAGTAAAATGTGCTTTCAATATGAAAAGACATAGTTCTGTTGGTTAAAAGGACATTTTTTATAAAATAAAGCCTTCATGAAATCTTAGTCAATTCATGACTAAAAGAACATTTCAAAATTTTACATAAAATTGCATAAATACTCACATCTATCCACTAGCATGGTACAATAAAAAATATACTCGGTACCAAAATTTGAATATAAATCATCTTCTGAAAAATGTAATTTCTGACTGACATACCTTAACAATTGATCACAGCATTGATCACAATTCATTAAATTATTTTCCTTAACATTACAGTGGGTTGTTTGATATTATAATATACATGTATAACCATCACTGCTTAAATCATCCCACATTGTAAGTACAAAGTTTATGGTGAATTTCAGTTTGACATGTACAATCTTGCATTAAGAAGTCATTTATGAGACAGTACAATAAAATATTACAAAGGCTTCAAGTAGAAAAAGATGATATATCCTACCTCATAGCATGGATCAATTGCACTGCTAATTAGAAATGTGATAAAGAGGAAATACTTTCCAAATATTCAAACATGTAGAAAGGGAAAACTCAAGCTACACAACTACACAAAATAAAGCCTAACATTATACAGTATATTAAAATACAGTTGACAATTGATTTATTCATACTCCTTGTAATTTCTTTGATTAATATTTTTATGGAATTCAAGATTAAAAGGAGGACTGGCTGAATCAGGGTCTTTGGTGTATACTTTTAGATCATGATGTAAGCTTCAATTTGTCACATTCTCAAGATATATAAATCAGGATAATTCAATTTTCACATACTTCTAAAAGATTATGAAACTTCATAAGGCGGGTAGGAATAATTAAGTTGTTACCTGTAGATATCAAACAAAACAATTATTAAGGAATTGGAACCATGTCCCTGTTCGATTGGTATCATTTCAAAATCATGGGGCAAATAGAATAGTATAAAGTTCATACTTCAGTCTTTTATGGTCTGTATAAAAGTTTTGGAATGGTTAAGGATGTATGATATTTTAAAATTACTTGGTGCTTAAAAACCTATTAAAACCTATTGAAATATGAAAGGAAGCCATACTTGTGTTATAAACAATGTAAAATAGTTGATATGATATACAGATAGCTAGTGATCTCACAAATTGCTGGAATCTATATCACATTTTGCTACACAATTTCTTCCCTACAACATCTCCTAAATTGATTTACTTCAGTAGCATTTTTAAAATAAAAATAAAAATCTACTGCTCTGATAAGAGAATGATGCTCAAATGTAGTATTAAAAATTGCACCCTTATTTATCAAAGCTTTATTCCTGAACAATATATAAAAGTTAAACTAGATGGAATTCGACTGCGCGCAGTCGAAAATGATGCCTCCATCATAGAGCAATTTTACAAACCAAAACAGAAGACATTTTTCGAATTCAAGTTCAATTGTAATCCATTAACAGGTTCTCAGAATATAGTGATTACAAGCAATTTCTCATATACATATATGACCCTTTGATCTTTGACCTCATGATCCTAAAATCTACTCAGTTCATTGGCTCTGCAAGATGTCCTGAGTTAAATAGTAATCCATCTGTCAGTTCTAATGAGAATGTGTTCACAAGCTATTTTTGCATACATAATGAGCCCATGACCTTTGACCTTATGAACCAAGAATCTACTCAGTTCATTGGCTCTGCAAGTAACATACATGACCTAATTTTGGCAGGAATCCATCAATCGGTTCTTGAGAACGCGATCACGAGCTGTTTTTGCATACATAATGTGCGTTGTGGCCTTTGACCTTTGACCTCGTGACCCCAAAATCTAATCAGTTCATCTGCTCTGCAAGTAACATACATGACCTAAGTTTGGCAGCAATCCATCAATCGGTTCTTGAGAACGCGATCACGAGCTGTTTTTGCATAATGTGCGCTGTGGCCTTTGACCTTTGACCTCGTGACCCCAAAATCTAATCAATTCATTGGCTTTGCAAGTAACATACATGATCTAAGTTTGGCAGCAATCCATCAATCGGTTCTTGAGATAACGCGATCACGAGCTGTTTTTGCAAACATAATGAGCCCTGTGACCTTTGACCTTTAACCTCATGACCCCAAAATCTAATCAGTTTTTTGACTCTGCAAGATACATACATGACCAAAGTTTGACAGAAATCCATCAATCGGTTCTTCAGATAACGCGATCACGAGCTGTTTTTGCATACATAATGAGCCCTGTGACCTTTGACCTCGTAACCCCAAAATCTAATCAGTTCATCGGCTCTGCAAGATACATAAATGACCAAAGTTTGGCAGGAATCCATCAATCGGTTCTTCAGATAACGCGATCACGAGAACGGGACGTACGTACGTACAGACGGACGGACAACCCGAAAACATAATGCCTCCGGCTACTTCGTAACGGAGGCATAAAAATGTAGCATTTTACAAATAAGTCCCTCACAAGAGAAGAATGTTTGAGAATATATTATTTCAAGAAGCAATTATCGGCGGATCTGATTGGTCTCCCCCTCCTCCCCCTTTTTTTTTTTGGGGGGGGGGGTATCTTGTTAAGATTTATGAACAGTTATGCTATTATGCCTTCCCCCTCTTGGCAATACTGTATTCCCCCTCCCCCGCCCCTTCTTTGAACGACCTCCTTCACCACAACGCTTTACTTTTCATGACAACTTTGACATTTTCCACCAGCATTACAACATGGGTAATTTTATACTACCCCCCTCCCTCCAGCAGTCCTTGGATCAAGGTATGCTCTAATGCATAGATATGAAAACCACTTCCATAGACAGGTTACTTACCCTGATGAAAGGGTTCTCAACCCTAGAACTGCATTTGAATATTACTTCATGTAGCTCTGTTCAATAGTACTCTTGTTTATAAAACAACCACCATTCACATGCCATAAAGACATCACAATGTGCTCACTTATCAAACTCCCCTCCCTCCAAAGAATATTCACATTGTGACAAATGAAACATTTCTACATCAACAATTAATTAACGAAACAAGAGAGAAATGATCTTCATTCATCAAAGAGTACTGACTGACTTCCGATTTGGTCATTGGCTGGCATCCAGGTGACATTATAACTAGCGTGTGCTCTGCCTCACCGTCGTCATGACGAAGCAGTGCCTCGTTGCTGCGTCAGGTGCTTGAGAAGATCCCGGTAAGAATTAATAATAACTCCGCCCATCACTGGATCCATGACGGTCTGTGGTGTCCAAACCTACAGAGATACACAGAGGGGCAAGACAAAATGAGAAAAGGCTACTTAGATGGGATTGTCGTGGTCGAGTCGTTTAAGGCGCTTGACTGGGGATGCGAAGGTCGAGAGTTCGAATCCTGACACAGCACTAATATCCTTTGGCAAGATATTTACCTACACTTGCCACTCACCACCCAGGTGTTAAATAGGTACCCGGTAGGATGCGAAAGTTCATATGGTTGGACGAGCAAGTGTACGCTTGTAAAATGGCGACTGGCTGGAATGCTCCCCAGGGAGTGGACAATGTGCATACAATGTGTGCGCCTGAATCTAATGACCGGGGTAATAGTATATCTGTAAAGCGCTTAGGCACATCGTTGGATCGATGTATTGAGCGCTATATAAACACAGAATATTATTATTATAAGTTCTGGGCCAAGTATTATAAAATTCACTACCAATATCAACATGTTGTGAACGATGTGTTAAACAATCAGTACCATACATGTGTAAGTGGCAGGAGTAGAATACAAGTTCCTGAGCTTGTGTGTGGAGAATCAAATTTTTGCAGAACATGAATGACCCCTTTCGACATTGGAAATTCTGCTTAGAGCAGTGACTTGTAAAATTATTACTACCTTATATTATGATATACGTATTATCCATTGTTTGTGGTGAACTTTTACTTTTTGTTCATAAACAAGTAACTTAAGCTATGGTCACAACCCCTAAAAGCAGCCTGCTCGGCGGCCTGGCGGCAAGTTTTTAGCCCAGGAATCGCTGGGGCTCAACAGCCTGCTTGAATTCTCCAAAAATTGTTGGGCGATGCCTAAATTCCAGCGACGACCGAGCAGGCTACTAATCGGTCGCCACTCTGAGTTGTGACCATAGCTTTATATAAGTTCTGTTTATTTTTAAATTCTTACTGCAGCAAAAAAGATACATACACGAAGATGGGGGAGTACTTGGCAAGAAAGACCGAAAGGTCATAACATGGCAGGAAGTGATATTGCTGTCATAATTACTTTCCCAAACATGATCAGTAAACTTCTTAGAAAATGATATTACCGGTAGATGCAGCTTGTTCATTAACAAAATCCTCAAACATTTAGAGTTTTATTCACAGTCTAAAATTATCTTAAGTTTATTTTAATAGGCATAACTGTCCATCAATTTCAGGAATGAATCCCATTTATCAAGTAGTTACGCTTGGTGACTTTGAGATCTGGTTATGACAAACTAAACAAAAAACCTAGAATTCAATTACTCTGACAAATTAGACACGTAAAATCTGTTGTACCAACTGGATAGAAAATGTATTCAAAATATGAGTTATCATAAAAGAAATATTAGCCCATGAATAAAACATGTAGCCCATGAATAAAACATGTAGTCCAATGTATGTGCATCAGAGTACCGGTATGTGATTCTCCCAATGTTTGGTTAAAGAGAAGGTTGAGTTCTGGGAAGAGGTAACAAATAATTTGTGAGCGTTATCATTGTTATTATGCAAGGGTGGAAGAACATCAGATTCAACATGTTCCCTGAAAAGCATGGCTCTTCAAATGCCTTCATATTCTAAATATGACATGAAACATCGTAAAAATCGGGGGGGTAGGTTTTTTTCGCCATGTGCTCGTGTAGTCCCATATACATCATTCTGTGTACAGTGGTTGTAACTTCGCCAAGATTTGGCCAAATTTCTTATCATTTTGATGATTCCAGAACCTTGCAATACACACGAATACTTATATACTAGATGATCAACCTTTTCTGATAGATTCCACACCGTTTCTTTCACAATGCAATCACATGACCAGAACTCAACTTTATCTTTAAGTATGTATTCAATTTTTTTTTCATAAATGGAAAAAAAAGAAAAAAAAAGAAGAATGCTTACATGTAATAAATAAATAATTTGCAGTTTAAAAAAAAAAAAAAAAAAATTCCCTTGATATGCAGTTATTTTACTATGATAAATCAATATGACTTTTAATTCAACTTTACAATTATTCCATTGTACTACAAGACAATAAATTTTGACATGATGATGCCCATGAGGCATATGCACACATACATTCCACTTTTAATTTACAAAATACCATGCTTATACTTGTGTAGTCCACACGGGCTGCATGTCAACAGGTCACTTGATGAAAATGGACGAGAATGTTCTCACGCTATACATGAATTATTTTAGTAACACAACGCTCATACGGAAATTGGCCTGTCACTAGCAATTAATGATGTACCGTAATTCAGGTTCCCTCATTCATGTTCAAGGATATCTCAAGGCCACCAAAGCTTTGCGCGGAATTGATCAATATATTTTTTTTAAAGAGGAAATCTCATGAAGAAAACAGAAGTCGATGTTGACAAAATTTGATCTCCCACTCAAGCGTTCCTATGATACTCAACATGGCATCTATCTTAATCATTATAGCTATGTTTCCACTGAACTCTCATAGTTTAATTACAAAGCCGGGCAAGCATTCATTTTAACTTTAAGTTGGCATAACCTTTAAGTTATTTGCACCCACACACAGCACATAACTTTAAGCGAGGACTCCCCCCCCCCCACTCCTCCTTCACTTCTCCTAGTTATTGCCTAACCTTAATATCTCTTGTGATTAATAACTTCTAGTAAACTTACAGTTTCATAACCATGAGTGTGTCTGCAAGATCCCTAACTACCGTACAACATATCTTTAAAAGTTTTAAAACATGACTTAAACTTAAAGTTAACAGATTGTCGTGAGAACCTAACCATTTCCGTGACTTCACCTGTCTCATAATCCCTCATGGTTACTTGGAGGTCTGATGTAGAACTCTGGAAGTGAGCCAAGTTTCTAGATCACACTTGCCTTCCTTATAAAAACAGCTCTTCTTTTACTGATATCAAGGCAAAGTACAGGTGTAACTATTTATGCCTATACAAGTGTGAGTCTTATCACATACATCATGTACATAACATATACATGTACCGAGTGGACAAAAAGTTAACCACCACTTTAAAAATGTAATCTTGAGTTTTGGTAGGTTCCTGTAGGTTCCAGAATGCTGTAAACTATATAGCAGCATGATTTTTACTTGCACGCCACTGTTTTATAGTATATAGAAATTGTACACCTTTCTGTTGTCTGCACCTTATTCACCTGCTGTTACAATACATCCCATCCCAGTATAGCTTGGAAAAGCTGCTTCAAGGATTACCACATCAAGTATCAAGAGATCTAGGAAACACGTTTCTCAGAGAATGAACTAAATCTACACTGATTATTCAAAAGTACAAATAAAGAACCCACCACTCAATTGATTCTGACAGAAAATTTGGGATTAATTTTGATAAAAAATCAATACAAATGATTACTTTTGGCCAAAAAGTGATTGAAAGGACTACATTGTTCTTGATGGGGGTTAAATTGACCACCTTTTCTGGCATCAGGGCACATATTTATATAGAACAGGCCCATCAAATCTCCTTTGCTGATTGGAATATTACCCCTGTGTTAGGGTCACTTTTGGCAAAAAGTGGCCAAGATGACCAAAACGTTGTGAGTCGGGTCAATGATACTGACGTTTTTAGAATCGACCCAAAATTTTACCCCTGATAAGCTATTCGAACCTTCTCCACTAAAAATTCTGATTAGACCCCAACATCTCATAGGGTATACATGGTATATCATAATGCCGCAGCTTATATTTTCGTCCACAAATCACATGAAATTAACTAAATACTGGTGTCGGTAGAAGGCGCTGTGGATTGTATATCCACCGTAATGCACCATTCAAGGACATTTAGGCATATTGCAGGTCTAGACATACTCTGTAGCCTTACATGCAACCCCTTGAAGTAAGGTGCAATGGCATAGCACAGGGTTCCAGATTTGTCCAAAATCCAATTTCAACAGAAAACCGGCGTAAAAATCTACACAAACAAATGTATGTAACCTGACCATTTGTGTAACAACTCTATGTACAGCTGGCATTATCTGTCTGGCTTCTTGTTCGCTGCTTACTGTGGCATGAATGGTATGAATTGAACAATCAGTTGAAGAAAAAAATTAGCATTATTGGATTAACACCTCATGTGCATCAGGCTAAACACACTACACGAAACTATTCCCACAGCCTTGATGTTAGTGACTGGTTTAGCTGGGCTAGATTACCTTTAGTTTTATATCCGAGTTGATTATCCAGATATATCTGCAGTGGCCCGGCCTATCATCCGCAGGTTCTACCACCCATCCACTTACTCCGATCTCACCCCTGACATGCTGAGGTACCGGTGGTTTGTCCTGATGCTTTACCGCTATGGCGCTAGACACGTAACGATCACCTCGCTGCTCACACAACCGTACTGTTACAAAGTCCCTGTTTAGAGAGATAAAGGTGAATGCCATACAATTTGATTGAATTGCAGGAATATGATGTAACACTTCATAGTCACACAGCTGTACCGATATAAAGTCCCTATTTGGAGATTAATGCCATATGAAACATTCACATAATTTAAGGATTTCAGGAATATGACCCCACGATGGATATACACTGTCCATACTATATACATACTATTTGTTATCGGCTCCATATCCTTATGACGTGGGTCTACATGTGTACCTCTTTGTGAAAAAATTACGCTTTTCAACAATTATTCAGCTTGCTTTCAGGACGGGTCTTTCAGTGCGTGCACTGCATTTAAGTTACCTTATATTGCAAGAATACTTTTATTGTGAATAGATCTCATTGGATTATCAAATACCTAGAGCAGCCCAACATCCAACAAGGGGCCACTGAATACCATACATATGGAACTTGAAACAGAATAGGAAGACTGGGGTACATGCTAATTTTGTTCATTTTTCCCCATTTGACCATGACTGTATAAACATGGACCATATGGCTGGTTGATAGAATTGCTGCATAGGGTCCAAGCCCTTTCAATTCAATGATTGGCCTTTTTTCCATTAAGTAGCAGACATGACATTTAATTACATTTCCTTAGAGTACAGATTTTGTTGTTTTCTAGACGTTAGTATCATTTAAAATAATGAACAATTCAGAAAAAAAAGAAGAAAAAAAAACAAATGTTACAAGCCTAACTGCAGAGAGAAAATCCACTACCGGTATAACTCTTTATTGCCTGCATATGATCAGAAGATTGTGAACTAAACAAGGGAAACGCTCTCGGCGGTCTCGCCTGCATAACGCAATTCAATATGATAAACCTGAACGTCAATGACGTAGCGCTCATCCGCATCTCGCAACAACAAGTATCGTAAATTTTATGTGGTACACTTTTGAACTGGTCAAAAAATAAAAATTTGATGCCCTGGAAGGGACATAATTTCATTTCATTTGCATAAAGTACCATAAATAATCAATGGAGCAAAATCTCACAATTCTGTGTAGAAGTTTAGTTTACCAAAGTTAGCTCTACGATATAAGGCAAACCAAATCAAAATCGGTCAAGAAATGAAGGAGAAGAAGCCTTTTTTGTGATTTCGAATAAATTTGCATAAATTAGCATAGATAATGAATTTCACGATTCTGTTTAGAAATTTTAAATTCCCCTCCTAGCCCTATCATACGAAACAATCAGAATCAAAATCGGTCGAAAAATAACGAAGAAGAAGCATTTTGAAAATCTTGATGTTGATGCCACAACAAAGTCTAAGTTTGTTGACATTAAATGACCTTTGACCTTAACTAAGTGACCTGAAATTCTACTTACATGATTGGGGAGACTTGATAACCCTATAGTCCAAGTTTCATTGACTAAGAACTTATACTTTCAAAATTATATCAAAAATTCAAAAACTTAACCTTAGGTTAAGTTTTCGATGATGATGCTACAACATAGTCCAAGTCTGTTGACCTGAAATGACCTTTGAACTTGACTTTGTGATCTGAAATTGTACTCACATGATTGGGGATACTTTATTACCCTATAGTCAAAGTTTCATTGACTAAGAACTTATACTTTAAAAATTATATCAAAAATTCAAAAACTTAACCTAAGGTTAAGTTTTTGATGTTGACGCCGCTGCCGTCGCCGTCGCCGTCACCGGAAAAGCGGCACCTATGTCTCGCTTTTTGCTACGCAGGCGAGACAAAAATGATGGAATCTTAAAGTAAATGATACGATCATTAATAACTGGAGTACATGATGATGTATCTTCCTTTCTTCTGCTATACACCTTTACCTCCAGGGGCCCCGATATGCTGCATACAATGTCCAAAAAGGGGTTATAGTCTTGGACTCTTTCTGCTTCTAATAACCCTAAATTCCATTCCATCACCCACACTTAAAATGTTTTTTACTTTGTTACAACAATTTTTGTGAGGTGGTCAATGGGTTTGAATGGTGACCCCACAGTTGCTCAGGATTGTATTTTGTCAAAGGGAGAGGGTTAAGGTTAAGGTTGCAATTAGGATTTAGGTTAGATATAATGTAGGTCCCAGTGTCCAAGTTAAGAAATTTGATAATGTAGGAAATTGATGCGTAGCCATGGTTGCAGGAGAAAGTATCATACAACCATATGAACAAGGCTTTTTTTCTGTCTACACTTGACTTCCTACCTGCTGCTGAATACACCTTTGCCTCCAGGGGCTGCTACACTGTATAGGATGTCAACAAACGGGTTGATGTCTTGGACTCTCTTAGCTTCTAATAAGGCTGAATTCCAGGATGCTGATTCGTCAATATTATCCCATATTACTTCTACTATAACTTCCGGTAAGACAGGAAGAATTGCCTGAACAAAATAACAAAAATCAAAGAAAATAAGGAATAGATACACAGTAGACTGTAAATGCAAATCATTGTCCCTCCATTTTCTATTTTCATTTGTCGCTTTTGTTCATTAGTGTACTACTTTTTCCATAGATGCTAAAATGACAAACACAAACCTACAAACACTTGGGTTTTTCTCATCTGGCAAACTGAATGAATGCCCATTATACAAAAAAAGAAAGATAAAATAAACAAGATTGATGTAAATTGGAGGTCTCCAAAGAAACAAATGAAATGATCCATCATTTTCACAAATTTTCTTTGTCATATTACAACAACAACAAAATAATTTTGACTGTTGTGTGAGCCAGGAGGGCATTAACTCATGGAGCTGTGGAAGTTGTGTGGTATGGTGGTTCATTAAATAGACTTTCAATCCAAGGGTTGAGGATTCGAATTACAGCCCGGCACTAATGTCCTTCGGCAAGACATTTCTCCACATTTGCCACTCTCCACCCAGGTGTAAATGGGTACCTGGTAGTTGCTGGGCCCACAGGAAGAGCATTATAAATACTGATGCGGCTACCCTGGGTAAATAAGGTCAACTTATTTATAATAAACACAAATGTTTTTTAATACATTGTTTTGACCTTCTGGCTCATAAAACAATGTTTTTTATGTCACAAAAATACTTCTTTTCTTAAAATTTCCTGAAATCCCCTCTCTAAATTTATTCCTGCCAATGACAGTCATGAACCTTTGGTGTATCATAAATACTTTCAACCATGTACCTGATAAAATATCTTAGGTGTATTCTGACCCAATATATGTATTGTGTACCAATGTATGTATTTTGTCCTAATGTATTGTTGTTCATGTCTAATGAAAGTCTGACCTTGTGGATTTGTATCAATAAACTTGAAACTGAAACTGAAACTGAAACTATAACTCACATCTAACTTGTATAATCTCTGAGATATCCCTGGGTACGTTCCACAGTAAACTGTTGCGTCTCCTTCACTGCACTCTTTCTTCCATATCTCTGTGTTGTCAAGGATACCTTGCAGTTGGACCAGCGCATCTTTGGCCTTCTGGATGTATTCTTGCTCCTGTTAATTAAAATCATTTTTAATTAGTTGACTCCTCTTTTTCTTAATTCTACAGTCGCAACAATCGAATCATATGAGTCCATCTCAATTCTTTGTTAAATAGCAGTGTTATTAATAGATTGCATTGTTTGTTTATTTCATATTGATAAGTAGTAGAGTAGATATTTGTAACATGCGCATGCCCACTTATTCACAAGTCAAGTTCATGGAACATTGAAAAGTTCCCTCCCATAAAGTTTGTTTGTGGGAGGGAACTATTTGACCTTTGAGCAAGCACGCATGCACATGTAACAGCTATCTCTCCTGTACTAGCTATGATCATATTTTTTCTTCAGATAGGTTACTATTGTACCGACTAATTTCAAATGAACCTCGCTAAGCGTACGTAGCATGCTTCATAGCAGGATGAGTTTAATGGTCATTACAAAATACTTGGAACAAACATTTCTCAATTTATGTTGAAAGTGCATATAAATTTCTAAACTCAATTTTTGTTTTCTTTCATACAATAAACAAACAAAAATCATAATAAAATTACAAATATCGTTCAAAATATATGTATAGCTCCATATGTACAATATGGGTCTATGGGAAACCTGCATAAACTCTTTTTACCTTTTACAGAGTTGATGACAAGGTCTGTCTTCTCACTTTACTTTATAGCCTTTTATCACAGTTTCAGTTAGCAAATGATATGAGATAATGATGACACACAGGCTTAAGGACTGTATATCACCCTTAAAATATGTACACTATATCGTTTCAATACATAAAAAATTCCCAGGCCCCACAATATATAGATATACAAGATAACCTAATATTTATGGATTAAAGAGTATAAAGGGGAGAAAATAGTTTCATACTACAGCCTCCTGGTGTTTACTTCCATACATGTGTGTGCATGTACAGATGTATTGATCTTCCTGCTCATTAGTCACTTTGATTATCAAATTTAGTGTATATCAAAACCAGATCTTTTGCTGAAGTAATATTGGCAGGTGATATTTTGAAGTTAGTTTACTGGCACTGAAACCCTAGTCTGCAAGCACAAACCCTGGTCAGTCATAAAAGAGAGTCTGCACTATCAGACTACCATAGGCCATGTACTGTAGCTGCTCCTGACACAGGTAGCTGGGCTAGGCTTCTCTCAAGACACAATGGTTTTTTGATGAAGTGTCAAATTAGGGTCTGTGCTTGCAGACTACTGAAACTCTATGCATGGAAAGATGGTTTGGTGAACTATACCCTTAAATAAATTGAGCTCTGTAGTATCGGACCTGGAATTTAGAATTTTGAAAGAGATCTGTGAGCTATATACACATACAAGGCTTTGTGACTCTTACTGTGCATCCATAAAATTGTGATTTTTTATTGGATTCCCAAGCACATGATACATGACACCTGAACATTCACTTTGGTACCAAATCATGTGATATCAATATCATTTCTACTATCCATCTTTGAACCTGTAAATCATAAGAAAAAAGTTTCCAAGACCCTTAACTTTCATTTCGCATCATTCATAATAACTTGTGCCAATGAGTCTGTGTACCAAATCATACGACTCCAACTTCCACTGTCATGTTATGCATAATCTGACGTGTGCATGAGCATGTAATTCATATCCTATCTAAATGAAGACAACGCGTAATATAACTACCAAAGTCCAGATTATTTACGAGGCTCCATTTCATCAATACAAATATGATAGATTTATAATAGCAATCAGGTACGAGATCAGCTATATCTACCCACTTTTGGCTCTACCAGTGTTTTTAGTAGGCTTGAATAAACACAAACTGTATTAGAACTTTCAAATACCTACCCGGCCTGTATGATGGGGTGTCCAAGAGGTTCGCGCACAAATTAGGATTTCTTATATACATGTACTTCACAAATCTAGTTTGGTTTGATGGTTTATTTTACCCGATGGCTCAGAGAACATGTGTATGCTTAAAGCAGCAAGGGGACTGACGGCCTTAAATCCTCTCTGAGGTACTTGGTAATGAGGTTATAGGTAATAATAGGTCCCTCTTTCCATAGGTGGTATCAGATTTTTTAAATCTTGCTGATTTTTTAGATATGGAACTGTGCGTGAAACGTAGGTCACATGCTAGATATGGTCACACTACCAGAGATGCCATCCTCTTGACACAAAAAAAGGGACTGAGTATCCTAAAAAATCTGATTTTCACGAAAACTTGACACTACCACTGGCCCGTTGGCCTCGGGTCAGTAAAATTTCAGAAAATTGTTTTACTGGTAAGTACGGTCAAGTAAAATGTTTGCTCTTTCAATAAATTTAAACCAAAGTTTTTGTTGGGGTCGCGGGGGTTTACTTGTACATGTTTCTATGCAATTCCCCGGTTTTATGGGTTTAATTTTTTTGTTTGCTTTTGTTATTAATTCAAGGCCCTTGTGGATCATCAGAAACTGTCAAAATTACATCGAGATACCCTGCAAAACCCTTTTTGTTCACCGAGTGAAAAAAAAAAACTTTCTTGGTTGGCTTTAAATAACTTTAATGATTATGAACAAGAGGTGCACTAGAAACAACTCGCCTTTGGCTACTTTCAATACTGTAACATAAAAACTATCACGGCTATGAAACTACCATTTTACATAAATAACTTACATCAACTGATGCTGCTAGATCTACAGTACTTCCCCGTTGACTGTTTGGTAGAGACTGAAAGTCTGCTGTTCTTGATGATTTAAAACTGGAACCCGATTGCTCACTTGCTAAAGACTCTGTATCGGAACCTGCGTACAAACAAAAAGCATAATAGCATATTATTTTAAATATACAAATTGTACATGCATGTAACTTTCATAAGTTTTGTGGGCAACTGAGGTGGCTAAAATTAAAACTAGATTCAATCACAATATGAAATACTTGTGATTTGGCAAAGTTTTATGCTGTAAGATTTTCTAGTTTTACAGTCATTTTGCTGACCATGTTATAGAACTTTTAAATGATTATATTCACACTCCAAACCATACTGAGATACAAAATATTGCCCATTAACAGCAACAGTATGATAAACACATCATAGCATTACTAAAATTTATTAAAAAAAATCAAATTCTGTAATTTTAAGAACTGTCTAAAAAGACCAAATTAACTTGAGCATACTTTAAGGATAGAAAGTCTTTCAGGGTGTTTTCAATAAATGCAGAGAATGCTCACAAAATTAGGAGCTGAATATAACCCCAATAAGAATTGTGATATACAGTGACTGTTTTTTAATTTCCACTACATGCTTTTTCATGAAATTTGGTCCAGCATTAAAACCTCTAATCTTCTCATCAACACCCTCATTACAGTTCGCAGAGAAAACACATCAAAATAAATATGAAAGAGAGCAAAAGAAGAATGGAATGATGGCAACCTTTTGACGAACCTTACAGTGACTAGAATTAGACTAAAATTTAGAAGTCTGTAACTTCATAAGATACAATTCCATGAGATTTAGACAGGCAACAAAACTTCTAATCTTCTCATCATGACCCTTCCACTATACTTTACTGACAGCACCCTGCTACACGTTCCTCTAACATACACCAAAGCTGGCGACAATGCTTTCCATGCATGTGCTCCTCGACTCTGGAATTAGCTACCACGTTTTATTCGATAAGCACCTTCGCTGGATGTCTTCCGAAAATGTCTCAAAACTCTCCTCTTTGACCATGATCAACAATAGATTCTTTGATAACTTTTATGTAAAGCGCTGTGAAACAACAGTTAGTTTGTAAGAGCGCTATAGAAATGACTTTATTGTATTTCCTGAGGAAACGTACGCACAAATGCATGCAAAACATAGAAGAGAGGACTAGAAAGATGACGTACCTCTGGGTGAATCATAAGGTGAGTAGAAGGCCTGTCCTCCTGGAAGATCGTACCTCCTGTCGATGGAGTTATCCAAGAGAGGGCGCCTTTCATCCGCCTCTAAAGAGTGTGCCATCGAGGCTGCAGGTGATAAACATGAGGCGAGAGATGAATAATGCAATAATACAAAGGCCACCAAACCAACTGTATTCACAAAACAATCTTACTTAAATGATAAATTAAAGAAAAGAGATTAATGGAACTGATCTTCTAGTTATGAAGAGATCGGTTGCTCTACCTCCCTCCCTCCATCCCTCCCCCATTGCAGCTTCCGTAGACTTGGCAACCATTGTGAGGTCTGTTGCTCTTCCTCCCTCTCTACCTCCCTCTCTCTATCCCTCCCTCGGTGCAGCTTCCATAGACTTTGGCAACCACTGGGAGATCGGTTGCTCTACCTCCCTCTCTACCTCCCTTCCTCTCTCCATCCCTCCCTTGATGCAGCTCCCATAGACTTGGCAACCATTGTGAGATCAGTTGCTCTACCTCCCTTTCTCGATCCCTCCCTCCATTCCTCCCTCAGTGCAGCTCCCATAGACTTTGGCAACCACTGTGAGATCGGTTGCTCTAACTCCTTCTCTCCATTCCTCCCTCGGTGCAGCTCCCATAGACTTGGCAACCACTGTGAGATCGGTTGCTCTAACTCCCTCTCTCCATCCCTCCCTCGGTGCAGCTCCCATAGACTTGGCAACCACTGTGAGATCGGTTGCTCTAACTCCCTCTCTCCATCCCTCCCTCGGTGCAGCTCCCATAGACTTGGCAACCACTGTGAGATCGGTTGTTCTAACTCCCTCTCTCCATCCCTCCCTCGGTGCAGCCTCCATAGACTTAGCAACCACTGGGAGATCGGTTGCTCTACCTCCCTCCCTCCATTCCTCCCTCAGTGCAGCTCCCATAGACTTTGGCAACCATTGTGACACAGCTTTAAACATGGAGAACTCCCATTTCTATAAAGCTTCAAAGCGATTGAGCCTCTCAATATGTCTTACCTTCCTCTAATAGTTTCTTTTCCTTCGGTATAACTTGAAAGTCCAAGACCCATAGCTCAAGCCAGGCTAACAGTAGGCTAGAGAGTAGCATTAGAATAGCCATGAATGTTTTAGACGATGTGTCATTTGGAGCACAACCCGAGGGAAAACCGGACGTCTCCTGCAGGAACATTGAATCAAATTGTTGAAGAAAAAGGGGGACAAAAAGAAGTGCTAGCAAGGATGTTTCAATCTTAGTAATCATGTATAATTGGTTGACAGCAGACAAATTATAGCCACATTTTGTTGAAAATATGGAGAAAAAAAGTTATGAATGCTTGAAAGTTGATATAACATATGTATGTAAAATTGTGCTTCACAAATTATTATATTGGTCATTCAACTGGATAAACACTGCTCAGTCATAAAAGGGATATTTTAGTCACTTTGTGTATTAGAAAAAAAAGAGTTTATGCATGCATCTCACTGACATGAGATCCAACAAATAATATTTCCAGTGCTGAAGGCGATGATGAGAACTTTCTTAATCCTGACTTCATTATTTAATAATCAGATATGAGGTTATTGCAAAGACATATTTTCAAAGAAGGGATGGTAAAGCCATCTTAAAGGTACTATGTCCCCGGCCCCCACACTCAGTTTTCGAAATGACCGCATGCGTGTTGCCAAAATGTCCGGTAAAGGGGTACTTTTCGTGTGACAAAGTCCGGCCCAAGAAATGTAAAAAAAGGGGGTGTATTTGACTTTCACCCGGAGATTTCTTTAAAGAGGGGGTGTTTTTCTCTCATCTCTTTGTAATTAAAAAAGGGGGTTATAAAATATCTTGAAGTTGAACATAGAAAAATTGATGAAATCCCGCGATCAGATTTCAGATATTCCTGCTAGTTTTGAAAGCTCATTCAGGATTATTTCATTATGAAAAGTAAAAACATTGAGTCCCATGCACTCCCGTCCCAGTACGGCGGCAGTACCGGTACGGACTTCTCAAAATCTGTGAGAGAGAGAGCGAGAGAGAGAGATAACAACAGAACGTATAGTCTGTACGGCGCATCCGCTAGCTGCACGCTCAGCATGCATATCGGGCTAGGCTCGGCATCAAGCCGGGGCATCAAGATGGGGTATGAGGCGTGGGCCCTTCCAAAATTGTCATGATTGCGACGTCTTTGAGCAGGACCCACAGTCTCCTCGATGTGGATATTGTGGCTGTCTTCCTGTGTCTCACAGGGTGGCACATTCAGGTGAGTAGTTTGCCCTATAGTTTGATCGCAATAGTAACACTTTCAAACTCATTTTCCTACACCCATGAAAATGAATATGTGGGACTTGGATCTAGACCTATGTAGTTTTGTACTGTAGGCCTAGTGTAGGCTACCCTAATTCACACACAGCTGCATTAGTAATACTATCCTGGCTGTGTATTAAAGGGATCGTTTAACAATGTTAAATCTGAGATACATGTTATCAGTGTCTGTGATATGGTGTAATATTGAAGCCCTAAAAAAAAATTGTGCTTCAAAATGATCAAGAAGAAAAACTTGAGGAAGTGCCAACCAGTAATGACAGCTTATCTGAGATGAGAGGTGGGGGGGTGTCTGCATGTCCTGAGATAGGGGGGTACATTGAGCAGCGTTCCTGATTTAGGGGGGTCTCCAAGGCAGGAAAAGCCCGTGAAAAGCCAGCGAAAGAGGGGTTCGGAAATGTTGGCAGTGCACAGATAGGGGGTCTTTTCAAAAAGAGGGTACAAGCATACGCGTACCCTAAATAACACTGAGTGGGGGGGCCGGGACTATGTCCCATTGGCAGTCCAAAAAAATGAAAAGGTGAAATTCCAACGGCAAAGGAAAGATCATACTAATTTAGAACTTCCCCCAAAGCAAAAGAGCTTTTTTTGTGGAGAAATAATGACGGTTAGTTCTCGAATCGAATTTAGCGATTGTGGTCGTTTAAGTAAATAGTCTCGATTTTCATACCCTTGTACCGAATGGTCGTATGTTTTGTGGTGCGCAAAGATTCAATCAATTCAATTTTGGCCATTACAAGAAGTGGGTTATTGATCTAGACAAATGCTCATGTACCCTTTACAGCTCATTTCATGTACGTGATTACCAAATAAAAAAAAGAAGTCAGTCAGTCGCTCAATAGTGTCTGACAGTGAAGTCTAGAAAGTAAACCGGTTTCCTTGCATTATTTGAATACTAGGACACTGCTAACGTTTAAACTTCACATATATTCATAATTCCTGCAAAAAGAATACACTACCTTTAACATTCATGCAAAGATAATCCAAGATCACCTGGACAGTAACCTAAAACATAAATTCTTACCGTTAATGAGTACAGGAAAATCTTGGCAACTATTAATCCAGTGGTAGCAATTGTTGTTATCTAGAAATAAAGGGAGGGAATAAAACATCTTAATCATCGATTGGATAGGAACATACATTTTGCAGGACAAAAGTTACTGAAATTTTGTGTTTTTCTTTCAGGTCACACCTTACTTCTGGTCAAAATCAGTGCTCAAGAAAAGGGGTAAAGTGATCAAAGTGACCAAAAATTTCCATGTGTTCCTAACCTAAACAAAGATGGTCATAGAAAGGAAACACATACTCATGTCTGTAACGAAGTACTTGTACATGTACATGAAAATGGTATATGTGCAATGTGGCAGACAAGATAAGCACAACAAAGGCCATGTGCTCTTTGATCATAAAAGTAGGTCACACAAGAGTAACTGTAGTTACTTTTCAGGTTATATAATGTGGTCCCCTGCACGCCCCCCCCCCCCCCCCTCTTCCCCTAAATTCAGGTATATAAGGCTGATATTCCGGATTTAGTTGGCAAGAAATTTCAGCTTTTAATACACAGGATGAATATCACAATGACAAAAGCTATAATCAAATTGATCAGGGTAACAATTACCTAAGGCTCTTTCACATGTGACGGCATACATCACAGCATCCCCCCTTTTAATGATAACATAAATGTACATGTTAAGGTAATATACTTCACATTTCTACATCTAAGCAACAGAGACAGTAAGGATGCAAAGGACCTTGGTTGCGTGCAGAGCTCTACATTATTTTCATCCCCACCTGCTACTCATTTACACATAAAACCCCGCCTTGGTTTCCTGCATCATGTGTGAAAGAGCCACTACCCCAGTCTAGCAACCCGTGTAAAAAAATTAAGAAAATGAGATCTTACTGCAGCAAAGATCCAGTGCTTGCTCTTGAAGAGGGCATATGCAAGGAGGAGAACGGCAAAACGGAAGAACGCCATGGCAACAATGTCAAACAGCGAGTAGTGGAAGTCGTACTTCTGGATTTGACAGGCAAAGCCATGTTTCACCTTGGGATCATCAAGCTGGGAAATGGGAAATAGGAGGATTATTCTTAACAGGACCATACATTCATACATCATTACGCAAGACATATTGCAATCCGTTTCCTTTTCCTCACCTCCGATACTTCTATTTATGAAATTGGTACCGTAATTAACGTTGTATAACCGCCCTCGTGTATTAATCGCACCCCTCTTTTTTTTGCCGACTTAAAAAACAGTAGAGGACCTAGGATAGAACCTTGTGGTGCACCGTGTAATAGAAGAAGAATTGGAGGAATTATTATTATCAACTACATATTGAAATCTATCAGAAAGATTACTTTCAAACCAAGATGACAGACAAATTTGAGTGTTGTTCTAGTTTCCGAGTGGTGAGTCAACACACCGATTACTGAGCTGGGAGACATTGCCAGGCATAGCGCGTGGTGGAGGGGCATAAATCGAAACTTTAAAAAAGTTTTTTTTTTTTTTTTTTTTTTTTGGTGTACCGTGTATAAACCGCATCCCCGACTTGGTGCGGTTAATACACCGTTAATTACGGTAAATGCATTTTTATTGTTCATCACTAAAATAACTAATTTCATACAATCTCATATGAAAATAAAATAACAATTTCTGTTCTTTCCTCTAAAATTCCCTACTAAGAGATTGATATCTTTAATAACTGAGAATATCCTGCCATGCATCTCTTTGATGTTCTCGGGTGAGGACAAGGGTTATGGTTATGGTTTATAGGGTGAATGTTAGGGTTAAGATTAAGGTTAGTATTAGGTTTGGAGTTGGGATTAGGCTTAGGCTTAGGATTAGGATGCAGATAAGGGTTAGGATTAGGGTAAGAGTTAGGGTTGGGTTTAAGGTTAGTGTTCCTGTTAAGGTTAAGGTGAAGGGGTAGGGTTTATGACCTAGGGTCAAGGTCAGGAATGTAAGGCTAACTTGTGTGGTAGGGTATTCTGCAGAGCTCCCGTTTTACTAACCACGATAAATAAAAACCATAGAACAGCTGTCAGCAACAGGTCAAAGGTCGCAAGTAGGCAGAAGACCCTGCGGACTGCTGAGAAGCTGGTTTGCACGGAAGGCAACTGATTCTCCGGGATTGGTGGGTGGGTTCCATTGGCCTGTGTGGGTGATCGGATGATAGGAGAATCGTTGGAGGCATTGCTGTATATCAGTTGAGCGGCAGCCCGAGCTTCCCGCTCTCTCTCCTCATCCCCCCTCGGCATGATGTACTGTGGGATAATAACATCATAAGGTCAAAAGGTCAATGCATGTCAACGCTGTAATGATTTCATTTGAGTGAATTAGGGAAATAATACATGATATGAAGCAAAAGAGAGAGCTTACTGTTTATAGTTCAATACTGTTCAAGCTCATGCAAGATCATGGTCACCAAGTCAATTCTGACCATTAATTTGTTTTAAAGCTTCACTAATTACATATTGCACATCTTCAGTCATCGCAAATGGTCAATGTACATGTAAAACATTACAACTAAAGTAACAATTTTCAAGGTATGTCTTCTAATATCTCATACTACATTCATGTAGAAACAAATTTAATATTAAGAAGGTGAGACATGAGAAGCATTATTAATGTTAGCAGAATGTTTTTTTACAAATCAAACATAGTTATATGATGGATAATATGAATGAAACAACAGCAACATCACACAGAATATACTTTTAAACTAACAGATGAGGATTGGGTTAATATAAAAATGAAAGAAACATAATGCATTAATCCCTTTATAATAGAAACACAACAACATCATCATAGTACTACTACATACACAAGGAAATGAAATACAAAGGATATTGTTACTGAATGATTAAATACTTACAGCATATCCATGAGGACGTTTGGCCATTTGCAACTACAAGACAGGCCTACATTTTACATGAATTTCAACAACAGATGAATATGCACAATAATAATCCAATCAAGGCATGTATGATGTAGACCTAACATACAATATGTGTATCTTTGAAATGAACTGCAGTGCGTAAATGTATGCTTTGTTTTTTAGAGCTGATTTGGAGCTTTCCATCAGGCTGAACTTTGTTCATGCATCGAGCAAGTCAGCATGAAGTGTGTTATTTGTTTTGTACAAGACATCCAAAGTCCATGATCCCTCCTCCTCCAAGGTGAAATGTTTTTATCTAAAAGACTATAAGCTCATTCAAACTATAAAATTGCTTGGGTTTATTAAGGGTCTTTGTACTTCATCTCTAGCCAATTGTCTGTTTAGCCCCAGTGCCATTAGGGACTTTTAGATTTGCACGAAGACAATGTGGATTGCTACGGTTGCTAAAAGTCCCTATTGACTACATGTATGAGAGCTTGGCCTATCTGGTTAGAATTGGGCACAGTTGGTGAATCATCCAAGAGTTCATTTAAACTTTAAAATTGCTTGCGTTTATTAAGGGTATTTGTATGTAATTCATCTCTAGTTGGTTTTTTATGATTAGCCCCAGTGCCACTGACTAGGAGAGCTAGTTGGCAAATACTGCTTTGTTGGGCAAGCACAGAACAAAAGATAAGTTGCCATGTTGTATCCAACTGAAACCATGTTGGACAAACTCTATACACAAATGGCTCTGACTAGCCCTTGCAAGAAATTCCAAGTACATAAATGTAGTAACAGCAGAAGGAAATGGAGTAATTAAAGCAGAATCTTATGAACTGCTGAATGCAAATAGAAACTACATTAATATCAAGTGCATGGTCACTTGAACTTAAACTAAAAATGAGGTAAACATACAAAAGACAATCTGTGCAGCACTTTATGGATAAGTAAACATTTGACAAGCTCACTACTACTAGAGCAAGTCAGTCAGTTTCAACATTACACAATCATCAAATCCAACTTTCTTTTCTTGTGTCTGTGTGTTAAAATGAATATTTTCTCTTTCAAAATTCTTTTTTTAAATTTTCTAGCAGTTTCCATTTGAAACTGATATCTGCCCCTAACAGAAACCTTCACCTCAAAATATTTATGTGATGTCCCATGCTTTCATTTTGGTGAATTGCAGATGTAAATGTTTTTGTACATGTGTACATGCACATTGTGTCACTGAACTTTGTTAATTATAGCCTATGATATAATTAATTGGACAGGCATGCTGATCTACATGTATCTTCTTTTGTCAATACTCCAGCAAGGATCAGATTTAAGAGGTAAAGGTCGCTTTTGAGTTTTGATTTTTAAAAAAAATAATTATCTCAAAATCAACAACTTTTGTGTCTGACTTAAAAGGGCGTTGCAGTGATTTGCAAGGTGAAAATATCAAAATTTGTAAAAAGGGACCAATTGTTGTAAAAAAAAAAATCATAAATGAAGACGTTCATAAATTTATGGTGGCAAAATATTCATTATGATACAGTTACTTTTCCTTTCAATTTTGAATTTTGCAACTGTCTGTGTTTTATTCACCCTATTTGTTATGTACATGTACAAAATGAGGGCTTCAATTATCACTCATAGAGAGAAAGCTTGTCTGTTGATCTGAAATTGTGCACATACTTTTGATAATAAACTCATCTTCCTGCTACAAATACATATTTAGATTTATAAGTTTTTGAGGACTTGCAAATCCATATTAGGAGCTTTAAATATGTACATGTAGTCATGTACTATAAATTATTATTCAGTCATGATCATTCATTAGTCTTTCAACAAACAATCAAAAACAAAACAGAAACCAAAAAAATTGGATGTTCCTGGAAATTTTGGTCATTCAATTTCAGCATTAAAAATGAAAGAAAATGTATTTCATTATTAATCATAATCATATTACAGTAGGCATGACACCACAATCAGTGTATTGACCTCGCAAATGGGAGATTAATATTTTTTTAAATATCTGTATACCCGAATAGTTTTGCTTGCTATAGTTTTTTATGTCTCATATATACACTGCAAGTTTTAAGTAAGCAAACCTTATTTAAACTATGATACTTCAACCATCCTTGAAAATATACAATGTACATGAATGTTCAGTTGGAGAAACTTTAATGTAAACTTTAATGTACAACACTTCAGGCTAACAACAGTACATCATCTCATCATGACTAACATGACACATGACTATGGTTTCATGCCTTAAAAGCAACACCTATTTCAGACTTTTCAGACTTATTCTTTTTCTATAATATAAACAAAAAAATATTTAACTGTTAATTCAACCTAAGGCATGGCTCTACACCGACTTTTGAGGAAGGGCATCCAGATCCAACTTTTTAGAATAAAAATGCATGTGTTAATTTAAAAAAAAAAATTGGGGTCCAAACTGACATTTAGGGCACCCATGTGTCCTGGGCACCTGTTGGCGTGGAGCCCTGGTTTAAGCTACTGAATTCTCCCAATACAGAGCTCCAGCCACCAAGTTACCGTAACCTGTAGGCAATGGGTTGGTTTTTAACATTACAAATCCAACCTTTGTAATAATTTCATTCGTATAAAAGCAGAAGAATAAGAGAAACAGAATGGCGAAATATTGAAATAAATTGGACCAATAATAAGACAGCTACATGTACAATGTATGAGTGTTTGAAATAAGAGATCACTATAGCTATATGCGAATCTCAAAACAGCCAATCTGGTTACTGGATTGCGATCTAGTCGCAGATAACTTAGGTCTAATGACTTACAATTTCGTTCAAAACTTCAAACTTTCACGAGTCTGCTTCTCTGATTGTTCTGCTTTCTTTCAGAGTATAGTTTGCTGTTATGGTTGGATTCCCTTAAAGGCATCGTTTTTTAAACAATGGTAAATTTGAGATGCATGGCCCTAGTGTTATCAGTGTCTGAGACTGTAGTGTTATGAAAACCCGTTAGCGAACCGCAAAATTTGTTTTTGATTTTCAATCATAAATATCTTGATAATCAGACAGGCAAACCACAAAATTTGGTTTTGATTTCCAATAATAAATATCTTGATAATCAGACAGCCGATCGGCTTGGAAAAGTCATGGGGTTCCTGACTGACCTAAAGGTTTATAATTATCATTGCAGCATGAGCTAAAGTTACCGGATCCCTTTAAGTTTAGAGACACACTGCTTTATTGGTTTTTGTTTTCATCTGGCAGAATAAAGATTCCCCTAAATCATTTCAATCGCTACTATGAAATTTTAAGATCCTGACTAACAAGTTGCTAATTACTTACATTGACATGTAAATTGTACATGCAAATTAATACATTTAATGTTAGTGTTGCACACACGACACACCATATTCCTGATACATGTACATGTACATGCACATGTAATAACATGTAGTTAGTTTAATATGGATGGATGAAATGGAAAGGAAAGCAATGTAGTACTGTAGGAAGAATAAGATGCAACTTGCATTGTTTGAAGGAGCTGCAACATCAAGCATAGGACGATTACCAGACTGTGTGTGAGTGGAGGGAAAACACATATTACATCACAAATACAATGGGACTACATTTGTATCACCGATGCCCAGGAATTTATTTCCTGAAAAAAGCCTACACCTCAATGCACTGTATCTGTACATTTCTCTTTTCAAAATGGTTAATGAGCCATACAGGCATTGTACGTTAAATAAAAAGTTGTATTAGCAGTCATTAAATCAGTCATCTAAAGTTCAATTTAATTTCTCTCTCTTTTTTTTTATGTGCAAATAAATCAATCTCAATTTCAATGGAGCTATCGATCACCCCACAAAAAACATAAGATTTTCTCTCTTATTTCTATAATTGTTGAATGAATACAAAATGACCAATACCTACACCATTACTTTAACATGAAAAAATTCCTCTCCCATTTCACAATTCAGATTGAAGTGTTAATTAATATTAATGTTCAGTTATACAATTTTACATTAATATTATGCTGTACGATAAATCAATTAATGATCCATGCACATGTACATGTAACTCTCTGTAATAGCAGCCATGTAACCCAAATGTACAATTTCAATCCACTCAACTGCATGCTGAACATGATACTATATCAATTACAGAGAAAAAGTCATGCACATGAATATGTGCCCATATCAATTACAAAACAATATAATAAAAATAAATCACAACTGAAAACATATTTTTTAGTGCATGTGGAGTGTCTATTCAGGCTGCATACATGATACATGTGATAATTCCTATTTCCAAGAGGACATGCATACATGAATATAATATTCTCCATAAATTACTGACCCCTATAAACAAAGTATATTGAATGATTATTCCTTTAAAATCCCCAAAACTGGCAAAAGGCAGAATCTAGATTCATGTACATGTACTTACAGTGTTTATGGACATCCCTGCAGATGCAGAATGCAGAGCGGTTCAGTCCTTGTACCGGTATTCATGTATGACTGAGCACTACAACAGACTGGTGGTTCTAAAGACCATTTAAAATGATCACATGAGCGTTTGTTGGAGAACAAGGGCTCTGTAAATTATTGTTGATGGTTTCCTTCCTGCTTCACAGCTGGTTTACTCTGTGCACATGGCAGGCGAGTCACAGAAATGATGCAAACGGCACTGGAAGCAGTCCTTAATACAAGAACAAATAAACAAATGGTAAAGTTACAGTCTACAAAAGAAATTTAAAAGGAAAGGAAGGAGTTATATTTCATTAACAGGTGCCTTTTAACAATTTGGTTGAGCAAAGCAAAGCAAAATCAGGCTAAAGAGATATAATAAATAAGAATACAAATAAGACAAAGTTAGGAATAACTCATTTCTCACTATTTTATCTTCATGTCACTTTACTTGGCTGAACACAAACTGGAGAAACCTGCTAAAATGACCACCTACATGTACATGCAGAAAGATCGCCTGTCCATAAAGACTATACATTAACAAAATAGCATATTGATTATTGTTGTTGTTTCCCTTGAAACATGTACGTTCTCATTGAAACCTGCATTATTAAACATGAACAGGTCAGGCTCCAGTAGACAACATGCGTACAGAGACAGTTGTCTTCCTGCAGTGGTCTATAAGACAGGTTGGTTTGACAGTATTACAGAGAACATGTATAAAGAAAGAAGGCCATCCGGATAACATGCACTTCCTTGGAAGTTTCCTATAGTGGTGTGTTAAAGATCATATATGCATGGTCTAAAACTACATGTAGGCCTATACAGTAGCAGGACAGGCGCGTAGCCAGGGGGGGCGGTGGGGGCGGTCGCCCCCCCCCAAAACGCCGGCCAAAAAAAAAAAAGAGAGAGAAAGAGAAGAAAAAAAGGAAGAGGACGTAGGAAGAAAAGGGGAAAAGGAGTCGAGAACGGTACAACGAATCGTCTTCTTTCTCTAATAATTTAATGAAACGTCAAAGCTTCCGCGCTTCGCGCGTATGGGGGAAAATTGAGTTCAAACTAAGGATTAAGAGTCTAGAACGGAACAACGAATCGTTTTCTTTTTCTAATAATTTAATGAAACGTCAAAGCTTCCGCGCTTCGAAACACCCCCTCTTAGAACTGAATACAGATAAGATTTAAGGGTCTGGAAAGGCACAATTAACGAATCGTCTTCTTTGTCTAATACGTCAAAGCTTCCGCGCTTCGCGCAGGAAAAGGGGGGGGGGGGAACTGAATTCAGACAAGGATTAAGAGTCGAGAACGGTACTTCGAGTCGTCTTCTTTCTCTAATAAATTAATGAAACGTCAAAACTCCCTGCACCCACCTCCCTAGGGAGCGCGCTATGCGCGCTCTTTAAGTGATTCGCACGCTTCGCGTGCTCACTACCGCCCCCCCTAAAATAAAATCCTGGCTACGCGCTTGTACAGTAGGCAGATGCCATTAATTGAATTGATTGCATTTATTCAGAATCTCAAAATGGAAAATGGGGAGGGATGGGGTTTAATTTTAAAAAAGAGTTCCTTTAACAACAAAAATAAAAAGTTGGCAGAATCAAATGAGTAAAATTTGTTCAGTGCACATAAATCCAGTTGAAATACTAGCTTAACACCTAGGCCCATCACTATCAGTGATTCATGCAAATAACACGTTCAAAGCCCATATTGAGTTTTTATCCTTTTCTATCTTCTATGAATTTTTCGGTTCAACTCTTTTCCCCTCTTTTCATTGTTTTTTCTATCATGTCCTTGTGTTTCGTTATTTTTATTATTTGATTCTTTCTTTCTGTCTTTCCTCATGTCACTTTTGTGTTTAATCGGAAATCCTATTTAGCGTTTTCTTCTTCCATTCTATGTTATTTGTTTTTATACTTCATTTCTTCTTCAATTTTTCCTACAGTTTATATGTATTTCTTTTCTTTCTATTATATATTTTGTATCTTTCCATCTTCTCTTGCTTTCCTTATTTTCTTCTCCCTAATCTTTCCTGCTATTATTCCCTTTGTATTTCTCCATTCTCTTCTTTTAACAATTATCTTCCTTTCCTTTTATGTCATTTGTTTTTATCCTTCTTTCATCTTTTATTTCTGTATTTTAGTGTGCTATATATCACTAGACCTATACTTCTTCCATCTATAATCTATCATTTCCTTTGTTGGAATACAGTCAGACATGTATTTACATTGAATCTTGCCTTCTCTCATATAAGGCACCGACACACAAAAAAAAAACATATTTTAGCGTACTGCCTTTTTTTTTCAGGCTATTTTTCAAGATGGCTGCTATCTTTTTTAATTTTTGTTTATTAAGTAAAATAATAAAAAAATAGAACAAAGCGGGTGACCAATAAAGTGGGCGTGGACGCTAAACATGAAAATTAAAATGATTTCGCCTAATACTCCATGTTACAACACCTTGCACAGTAATTGAGTAAATATAACAAGAAATACTTTATTTACACTAGAATCTAGTCTAGATGTCTAGACCTAAGTCTAGAAAACACAATTAGATCTACCAGGCCAAGCTGTCAAGCCTCAAACCAGTCACAACATCTGTGTATAAAATAGATTATTTTTAAGGCTCTAATTGACTAATTTATAATTATAGATCTCGATGTTAGACTGTCGAACCAAAGATCCCGGGTTCGACTCCCACCCAGGCGGATGACTGAAGCCTGCGTTATGTGTTAACGTGCCCCTTCTCTTGTTCATAGACGCAGGTTATGTCAAGTGGAAAACACTCCGTCCCTCGGATAGGACGTTGAATGGAGGCTCCGTGTAGAGAAGAGTCACTACCTTTGCACGTTAAGAACCCACTGCACTATTCGTATATTAAGAGTAGGGGGAAACCCCGGTGTAGTGGTCCACCTGCACACACCCCCAGTACAGTACGATAATACTCTCACTCTGTAAAGAGGTGACTGTACTCTGTAGACCCTATTCAAAAAGGAAGAAGAAGAATCTCAGCGAAACCGTCGATATCAGAGACTGAAGCTTTCGATCTAAGTTAGCACTGCTCTGACTGCCCTAGATCTAGACCGAATTTTCCTTCTCTTTCGTTTGTTAAGCCTCTTACTCTTAGTCTTATTTGGGTAGGGTCAGCTCTCTCTTACACTAGGCCTAGGTCGGCTCTCGATCTCTAAAGAGAGAGCCGACCCAAATAACCGACCCTAGGCTAAGGCCTAACCAAATAGCCGACCCTAATTCTAACCAAATGAGAGGCTTAACGAACGAAAGAGACGGAAAATTCGGTCTAAAATTTAGCTAGAAATAGAATAGATCTAGAATACTAGATCTAACAGTTAGATCTAGTCATAGACCTTTAACAACTTAGATCTAAAAATAGTTTTTAAAAATACTTGCGTGGTAGATTAATTCAATTGTCCAGAACCTGATCTTGTCACCATAATCATTAACATTCAAAGTAGAACAATATCAGGTCTGTAAACTACATTAAGAAATTTAAGGAAATGTTGAACTCACAGCAGGAATCTCACCTGTTAATCTGCTACTGTGCT
The DNA here is from genome assembly GCA_035222895.1 of Strongylocentrotus droebachiensis. Classification (NCBI taxonomy): domain Eukaryota; kingdom Metazoa; phylum Echinodermata; class Echinoidea; order Camarodonta; family Strongylocentrotidae; genus Strongylocentrotus; species Strongylocentrotus droebachiensis. Next base: position 189,727 of record JAVYIG010000391.1, read on the forward strand.
GTGTGACTGTGTGTGAGTTGAGCTAACAGCTAGGCCTAACTGATTGCATCTTGATCTCAATGATCTAACATGTCCCGATATGTGATATTGTGTGTGCATAGATCATAGCTAGCGGTTAACGGTAGCGGCTTAGCTTTATTTAGCGCATGCAATGGCCAATGCATGAATCCCGACCCCAGACAGATGCGGCTTTGATGGATTGTGTCTGTGTGTGAATTGGGTTTTCTTTACGGGTGTACAGAAGTGTATCAATCAGATATGATTATTTACCTCGATTAAAGGCGCTTGGGTTTTTTTATTCAATTTTATGAACATTCTACCTATTATGGTCCTAAACCATGTATTTCACTTGTTTGCACCTCAGAAACCAGTGGCGGATTCAGGGGGGGGGGGGCACAGGGGGAACTTGCCCCCCCCCCCCATTAAAAAAAATGGGGGTAAAAGGAGGCACTTGAAGAAAAAGAAGGGGAAAAACAAGAAAAGAGAAGGGAGAAAAGAGGGAGGAAAGAAAAGATGAGAGGAGAAAAAGGAGGGGGAACAGGAAGAAATAAGAGAGGGGGAAGAGAAAGGAGAATAATGAGGAATTCTTTCTTTAGGAATTTGCCATTTCCCAACAAACGTATACAAAAGTATAATTTACTAAAGTTTGTGTAAACATTTCGAAAAATTATGTCATTTCAGCAACATTAATTTGTAAATCACCGGTATCGAATTAAACCAAGTTTGAATTATATTTTGGGGCATCTGTCTCCCCTCAAGCCCCCTCCCCCCATCAGTACTCCAGTGCCCCCCCCCCCCTCCCCCCGATCTACACCTTATTGGCGGGAAAAATCGCAACTGATCCCCCTACCTTTCTTCTTTCTCTTTTTTTCTTTCCTTTTCTCTCCTCTTTTCCTTACCCTTCCCTTCCTTTTCTCTGTTTTAAGTTTGATGGGGGGAGGCAGGGCCCTTTCGCCCCCCTCCAATCCACACGTTTTGGCGGGATTAATCGCAACTGTTCCCCCTTCTTTTCATTTTTGTTCCTTCTTCCTGTTTTTGTTCCCTTTTAGCTCTCCTCTTTTCCTTTCCCTTCCTCCCCCTGTTTTGGGCGGGGTGGGGGGGGGGGGGGGGCAAGGGCAACTTGTTGGCGGGAAAATTTAATCTGATATCCTCCTTCTTTTTTCCTTCTTCTTCCTCTTTTTTTTTCTTCCCTTTATCTCCTCTCTTATTTTTTGACGAGGGGGGGGGGCGGGTAGGTAACAGCTGGGAGGCAAGGCCCTTTCGCCCCCCCCCCCGATCTCCTTCTTTTCCCCCTTTTTCTTTCTCTTCTTTTCCCTTTGTCTCCTCTTTCCCTTTCCCTTCTCTCTTTCTCTCTCTCTCTCTCTTTTTTTTGCGGGAGGGGGGGGGGCAGGGCCCGCTGCCCCCCCTGGATCCGCCCCTGTATACCGTGGCCATCTATCACTTTATAACTTGGTCGGAGATGCCCTATCACTACATAAACTGAAGGGGGAATTAGAGACAAGTGTTGTACTAGAATACAATTGGAAGACAATTTCAAACAAAAAAGTCAAGAAAGAAGGAGAATTGTATTTTTTTGTTTTTTAATGGGAAATTCTTCAACAGGGAATCTGGCAGGGCCGCACTCTTGGACGGTTTCATGCATTTCTAAGTGACAATATAATATATTATGATGGCTCAAGTGAAAATAAGTCACATTTACGTTATTTGGACCATTTTGAAAATTAAAAGATTGTAAATAGGTCATGGAAAAAAAACCTTGCAACTAGACATTATAGAGATCAGCCAAATCCATAATTTTGACATTTCAATTTGGAAAAAATTTAGGGGCTGCACTTTTTTCTTCTGCACACCTATGGAAATTCAGGCAATCAGTACGGGTATTAATACAGTCTGTTCATTATAATTATAGATTACTATTCATTAATTCATTTCGTTTCAAGTGACCATTGGGAATGGGAAACAAGTAAAATATAGGCTGATCATGATCCCCGGTTTTGGCATAACTTGCGACTCTCATTTTTTGCCCGGCGTTCATTTTATTATTAAAAGATTTAATAAAAACGGCTTAATCCACTTCTATTATTTACGTGTCGTTAGTTCTTTTGATCATTTCATGTCGATTTTCTGAAAGAAATTACAAAATTACAACCGAATACTTGCTCTTCTCATACCAAACCAGAGAAGGAAACCATCATGAAGTGGTTTGAAGGACAAATTTCAAGTGCCGTTGCTCAGGCCAGACAACAGAGAAGTGTATTTATGGTTTACATTAGAGGTAAGCTTGGCTTGGGTCACGCAATTCGCAATGTCATCCTTCTCGGGGATCGCGGCGCGGCCACCGATGATGATGCCGTTGGCATTGCCTGGCGGCCGCCGGACCAGGACATACCGGTTGTAGCGCGTAGCTGTAGGGTCTGCGCGGCTATCATGGCCATGACATGATCATGAATTATGATATTGACATCACCTAGCCTTAATTGGCAACCATACCTATACTATAGACCAAAAATTTCTGTCTCTTTCGTTCGTTAACCTCTTCTTATTTGGGTAGGGACCGTAGCGTAGGGTCAGCTCTAGACCTAGACCGAATTTTCCGTCTCTTTCGTGGTCGGCCGGCTCTCTCTTTAGAGACGTAAGCCGTCTATACACATGTCCTTGCTAACGCCACGACCAGTTTTAAATTTAGACCCGTAATTTCCTTAAAAGGGACCATTAAACGGATTATACAGTCAAGTTGGTGGAACCGAGGTAGTAAAACCTTCTCCTAATTTTAAATAATCAATGCATGAGGTAAAATGACATTTTGGGGGATTTTGGGGGCAAAACGCTACGACCAGAACTGGTCGTGGCGTTAGCAAGGACATGTGTATAGACGGCTTCCGTCTCTAAAGAGAGAGCCGGCCGACCCTACCCCAATAAGAGGCTAACGAACGAAAGAGACGGAAAATTCGGTCTACTCTAGACCTAGACAGCAATAACCATCTGATTTGGGTCATTTCTTTAATAAAACTGACATTTGTTGTCATTCCCCAATACAGATGGCAACCCACAGATCTCGTACCGTGGGGGTGGCTATGTGCATATTTTCGTCCACGACATTTTCTCCCCGATTTTCTTTATTTAAATCTAATTTCCTGATTTCTAAATCAGATGTAAATTAGGTCGGTATGTCATTTGTTCCGTGCAGTCCCTCACAGAAAGAGGTCCCCAGACTTCAGTCTCTATAATCGGAGGTCTAGTGGAGCCAGACGTAGTCTCAGTGGAACAACCGACGATTAGAGAGACTGAAGCTTTCGGTCTACTCTAGACCGAATTTTCCGTCTCTTTCGTTCGTTAGCCTCTTATTGGGGTAGGGTCGGCTCTAGACCGAAAGCTTCAGTCTCTCTAATCGTCGGTTGTTCCACTGAGACTACGTCTGGCTCCACTAGACCTCCGATTATAGAGACTGAAGTCTGGGGACCTCTTTCTGTGAGGCACTGTACGGAACAAATGGTTCGGTTCGACCGGACCGCGATGAATGAGATATGCAACGAGATTTTCACTCTTTACATCCTCATAACTGCTGCAATTACAACACAAATTAAAAATAACATATATATAGCTTATTTGACTTACGATAGCTTGCTCATTTAGATCCTAAATTAATGATTAATCCGAGAAAGTCTCGTCGTCAACCTTATCCGTCTTGGTTTTAGTTGATGAATATTCATTTTTTCTTTTCGAACGTCCAATAGCTACCGTAGCTACTTACGAGTCGGCCCGGCTTGACCAACGAACTCCCACGAAACGAGTGCTCTGATTGGCCATTGGCTATGTTTTGGTAGGTGGACCCGGAAATATATCGGCCGCCGGGTAATATTTCGAATGCATGAACGTACTGCTTCGCGGTTCGGAGATACAAATTGGATAATTCATATAAGTAAGTCCGTAAATTATCCATTTAATATTAAGTTATCAAATTTTGATAACTGTAATTAGGACAAATGACATACCGACCTAATTTACATCTGATTTAGAAATCAGAAAATTAGATCTAAATAAAGAAAATCGGGGAGAAAATGTTTTGACAAAAAAAGCTGCCATTGTTGGCTATAGCTACCCCCACGGTACGAGATCTCTGGGTTGCCATCTGTATTGGGGAATGACAACAAATGTCAGTTTTATTAAAGAAATGACCCAAATCAGATGGTTATTGCTGTCTAGGTCGGCTCTCTCTTTAGAGACGGAAACCGTCTAGACTATACACATTCCCTTGATAACGCCATGGCCATTTCAGGTCGTAGCGTTTTGCCCCCCAAATCCCCCAAAATGTCATTTTACCTCGTGCATATCCACATGTAAATTAGGCCTAGGCTTTAATACATCGGTTCCACTTACCAACTTGACTGAAATAATCAGTTTAATAGTCCCTTTTTAGGAAATTATGGGTCAAAATCGAAATCCATTTTGAAAATCTTTTTCAACATGGATTTCGATTTTGACCCATAAATTCATAAAATGGGACTATTAAACTGATTATTTCAGTCAAGTTGGTAAGTGGAACTGATTTATTATAGCCTAGATCTAGGCCTAGGATTTTGGGGGCAAAAGGCTACGACCTGAAATGGCCGTGGCGTTATCAAGGGAATGTGTATAGACGGTTTCCGTCTCTAAAGAGAGAGCCGGCCGACCCTACCCCAATAAGAGGCTAACGAACGAAAGAGACAGAAAATTCGGTCTAGGTCAGCTCCTCTGTTCATGCTCTTGAAATTAGAGACAGCAGCCGACCATCACACATCAATGATCATAGTCGTACTCGTACTCATACTCATAGGAGCATCACTATCCTTAGACAGAAATAACCATCTGATTTGGGTCATTTCTTTGATAAAACTGACATTTGTTGACATTCCCCAATACAGATGGTAACCCAGAGATCTCGTACCGTGGGGGTAGCTATAGCCAACAATGTACACCTTTTTTGTCAAAACATTTTCTCCCCGATTTTCTTTATTTAGACCCTAGATCTAATTTTCTGATTTCTAAATCAGATGTAAATTAGGTCGGTCTATATATCTCCTAATTACAGTTTTCAAAATTTGCTAACCTATTATAGAATGTGAAATTTTCGGACTTATATGAATTATCCAATTTGAATCTCAGAACTGTGAAACGGTACGTTCATTCACTCGAAAATAGAGCTATATGACCCGGCGGCCGGTATATTTCCGGGTCAACCTACGCCAATGGCCAATCAGAGCACTCGTTTCGTGGGAGTTCGTTGGTCAAGCCGGGCTGACTCGTACGTAGCTAAGGTAGCTATTGGACGTTCGAAAAGAAAAAATGAATATTCATCAACTAAAACCAAGTTATTTTTAATTTTTATTATAATTGCAGCAGTTATGAGAATGTAAAGAGTGAAAATCTTGTTGCATATCTCATTCATCGCGGTCCGGTCGAACCGAACCATTTGTTCTGTACAGTCCCGATGGGACATACTTCAGTCTCTATAATCGGAGGTCTAGTGGAGCCAGACGTAGTCTCAGTGGAACAACCGACGATTAGAGTGACTGAAGTTTTCGGTCTACACTATCCTAATCCTGGCTGTGTAGTAAAAGCTGTGCTTTTGATTCTCAACATTTCAAACACCACTGTACAAAACTCGACTGATTTCACTAAAAATCGGTACTTTAGTGACAATTGATGACACCTAAATAGCAGTAAAATACATTTTTTTAACTTACTGATGTTAAAAAGAATAATTTAAAAATTCAAATTGTAAGTCTACTGTCAAACTTTGCTTACAGCCGCATCTGCATGATTGTATGCAGTCTATGCAATACTGTGTGGTGTGTGTATTTGTGCATGGGTCTAATAATACCTGCCTCACAGCAAGCATGCAGTGCTAAAGGTCAATACGCATTAGCATTGACTCTTTATGCTTTGCTGGAGTGAATTTTAGCGGATTCATATCAGAGGCATTTATTCTCGAATATTAGGCCTAGGCTAATATGCATCGGTTCCACTTACCAGATTGACTGTATGATGCGTTTAAGGGTCTTTTTTCCAAATTATCTTTGATAAATTGAGCTCCGTGTTGAAATTCTTGCAGCCGTATTATAAACTGTTGTTAGTGTGTCACTGTTACTGTCAATGAATAACATCATCTTCCTTCATGCGCGTGTTATTTTTGTTATAGATTGATTACAAGTTACAACTTGGAAAAATAAAATTATAACTTCCTTATTCTTTTTAGTTTGATTACATCTTCGAAAAATAACATCATAACTTCCTTATTTTTTATTAGAAATTTGCTCAAGGTTTACTTATCCAACCTCATTTTCTGCTCTTATCATATCAGTAGAGGTGCGCAGCCGATTTTGAGAGAATATCTCTCATATTGAAGACTTAATTTACAAAAGAAAAAAGAAACAACATCAACACCAAAGCAATTTTTGCTTCTGAGGCCAGGAGCCAAGGAGCCCATTGTTTTTGTGTGGATCTTACAAAAACAAAAATGAAAGCAAAATTAGATGGTTAATTTTAAAGTAGATGGTCAATAGGGGTAACTTTTCATGAGGAATCTGCTCATCATATTTATATGTTGAGCGAATTTATCTGTGTCTAGCAAATTTTCATTTAAATAAAGGGAATTGGCAAATTCCAAATGAGAGACTGCATGTCTCCCAAATAGGCAATCAAATATCTTGACAAAAGTCTTAAAGATTGGAGCCAGTTTCCCAAATTAGACCTACTCTCCTCAGTCCCCTGTATTACTACTATCTGTGTGCCTCTACTGTAAATGAAGCTTTCTGTACAGAAGGAATGGACATAGAAAGATAATTCAGAGAGTTGCCAATTTGTTTTTGATTGATCACAACTTGAGAAAAAATATTCATAACTTTCTTCTGGTCTTCTCATACATTTGAAGGCACTTGTACAATACTAATATTGTGAGATAACTTGTACAAAGGAGGTCTTGTCCAGGTCTATATGCAAATTAGACTACTTTGGATTAGCAAAGAAAATTCCAGATGATAATATTGAAGGAGAGGGAAATGAAAAGTTGATAGTTAATTTCATCTTGGAATCCCCAAATGTTGGGCAGAATACAATTTTTAAAAACTGCCCTAAATCAAGAAACAAATATGGCAGTGCAAGTAATTTCTGTCCTAGATCTACCGTACTTACCTACATGTACATGATGTACATTGAGTTTGATGTTTCTTTTCTGACAAGTGCAGTAGTTCATGTTGGCCATGGCCCATTCATTAACATACATGTATCTCCTCCGTATTTAACAGGATCAAATGAGGACTCGGAGAAAATGGATGCAACGTGGGAGGAAGAAACTGTAGACAAAAGCTGTCAAGAAGCAGGGATAGTTGTCCTGAGACTCCAAGCAGATAGGTACATTGTATGCCTCTCATGAAGTTTTTACTCACATCAAATGTTTTCTACCATCTTTTGAACCCATACAGTGTAGTACATGTAAATGCCACTTTCCCTCAATGTAATGCATGGTAACGGTAAACAAAATATATAAACAAATCTCATGGTTTTGTTATTTTTTTTTTCTGTATCAGATTATTGTGAATACAAATTCATTAATGTTCAAATAACCTTCATGATGTATTTTTTCAACTTTAAAAAAAAAGAGTATAGACCATTTCGTATATATTTCTGCTGACATTTTTTTTTTACCAGGCTATCAATTGCTTGTAAATAATGGTAGTAATGTATTTATATATGAGTGCAATATGCTTTATTGTTTAATATTTGTCTTTTAAATGTTTTTCTTTGCAGTGAGGAGTGCAAGCAGTTTTCTGTATATTGTATCCTTTAAATCTATGATATTGACAATAAATCTATATTGTGCCAATTAAAGCTTTAACATGAATTTAGAATCAGCAAATGACAATCACAGTTAAAGAAATTATTGACCTGTTAGATGCTACAGTAGTTGAAAAGTTATGTCATTGGTCTTTCTTTTACTTTTCAGTATACAAGCTGTCCCTATGAATATGATGTATAAAATAACACAAAGCTATGTCCCCTTTTTACAAAGCTGTTTATAACCATTTTGGTTTTGCTAGAGGTAAATGTATATTGAAGAAAAAAAATCCTTAACTTTACTTGCATCAAGATCCTGTTATTTGTGTTCCCTGTGTGTATCTAATCGCCGGTGAGACTGGAGTTTTGATTGAGAGTATTGCAGGCTTCGCTACATCTTCAGACTTAGTGCAGAAAATCAAGAAAGTCCATGAGGTAAGAATATAAAACAACTCTCAACGTCTTTACCTCAAATTGAAGACTTGCAAATATCTTTTATTCTACTGGCTAATTTTGCAGCAAGATTTAAGAAGAAACTGACAATTTAGGGACCTGGATGGAACATAGATATTTTAAACCCCTCTCCCCCCTTAATTTAATTGCTTACAAATTATTTATTGAAATTGGATGGGGACACATACAATTCTTTTATTCTGAAAAGCAAACTGTACCCTACCAATTTGAAGGGTTCCATGTTTATATACTTAAGTCAACTATTTGCTTCAAATGTTCTTCTGCAAAGGGATATCGCAGCTTAGATACACTCCCAGTTGATTTTCACTGCTTAATGCCAGCGTTGGCTCTAGTATAATATGGGGCGCGCTTTGGTTCTGCTTTATCCTTTATTATGCCTCCGTTACAAAGTAGCCGGAGGCATTATTTTCTTCGTACTCTTTACCTGTTTACTTATATGATGCCAGCTTAGATTACCGGTATCTTTTCAAAAAGTGTTTTGAAATGTGTATTTTATACATTCTACCTACACACAAGCATGTTTAAAGTGATTGGTAAACTTTAGATTGTTATCAATTGTGCACATTTGAATACATGAGTAAACAAGTTATTTTATGCAGAAGATTGCTCAATACGAATGCTTTCTATATCATGAGGTGAATAAAAGATATTTAAACCTTTAATATGCAATCTCAAATAGATGGGTTCAAATGGGTAAGAATCATCCATAATTACAGTTAAATACATTTGTAAACACGTTTATTGAAGTGAGGGTTGCATTTTAAGATTATTTTCTACAGATAATAATAGGTTTTTAATATTAGTTCTTGAACTGAAAGACGAGAATCCCCTTTTTTCATTTTTGTAATAATTGTATGTTATTTATAGACCATGAAACAGGCCCAGTCTGCATCGCCACCTCCTGAGCAACCTACCACCCCACCACAAGTTGCTGCAGCCACTCCTGTGCAACCAAGTAGCACACCAGAGGTTTGTACCTCAACACCATTGCAAAGACTTATGAGGAATAAACTTGAGGGAAATTTCAAATTAGGCCCTATTTCAAATATCCTATTGAATTGCCTAGACAGGAATAATGCTGATGTTATGCAATATAGGCTATTAAAATTGCTTTATTTCTTGAAAATCTGTGCGATCATGTTTAGACCTCATTCTTGTAATTACTCTGAATAAGCAAATTGTAACAAGGATTTCAGATACGTTGTGCTGGATTTCTGCCAAGATGTGTATTGGAACACATCCTCTTTTTCTAGACAGATACAGTGTTATTTATAGTCCATCGTCATGTTGAGAGACTGCGAATGTAATATGAAACACTTCCTTATTATTTGATGTGAGAGTTTTGTGAGTAATGCGATCTGACTTTCCATTTAATTTTGTGTGAGAAAATGCTGAATGATGTTATTTCAGAAGTACACTGTTTATATCACACACAGAAACAGTGATCCGACATTGATCCTGCACCATCTGATCCAGTCCTGGCTGTATTTAGGCAAATGTAGGGTTAGAGTTAGATGTAGTGTCGTGTACAGGGTTCAAGATAGGAATTCCACTAGGATAACAAATTGTCCACAGAGCCACTGTCACTGGAGGATGGAGCATGCAAAACCCCAAACCATAAGCTGTCTGAAAATAAAAAGATGAAGAAAAAAAAAGGAAAAGATAATCTATGTTACATAGTAGCTAGACACAATGTGATGACGGGTACATAGTTAGGCTGAGATCTTAGTTCCTATTCCTTGTCCACATATGAACAGGTAACATCTACAGCAGCCTCAGCATCCTCATCTGGTAGTCAGAAGGAGAGTGCTCAAGAGAGAGCAGCCAGGATGAGACAGAAGATGGAGGAGGTTCATCGCAAGAAGGAACAGCAGAGGAAAGAGGTAAAAGGAATGGATTGAAACCATTAGTATGATGTAAGAGGAAAGAAGTAAATAGGGATTGCATCACTAAAAGGAATGGATTGAAACCATGAGCATGATAAATTCAAGAGCATTTCAGAGAAACAGAGTTTTTAATTTATTCAAAGGGTTATTTGTAAGTGGGAGGGAAATATCTGCTCAGAAATTTCAATATAGCATTCTCTTGTTTTTATTTTATTCAAATGGCTGTTAGAAAATCAAGTCTAAAAAACAACAGACCTTTTTAATCTTGAATCATTTTTTTCTTTATATTTTTGTACATTTCAAATTATTTGCTTTATCCTCTATCCATCTAGGCTGAGAAGCAAAAGGAGCTTGAACGACGCAAGGTAGGACAAGATATTCAGAGGGCGGATCAAGGCCGAACTGAGCTACAGGCCAGGAAGGCAGCAGATGATCTCCGCAAGGAACGCCTTGATGACAAATTAGCCAGGGAAAAGGTTAGAATTTGGATCTGTATGAAATCTGACAGTAATTAATGCGGCCCATCCCATCACCCTGAAAAAGGAGGGGTGCCTCACACACATTCCGCAGAGGAGGTGAATGGGGCATTTATCCTCAAATTCCCTAGTCACATGGATACTTGGATAGGATTTGAAGCATTGGATTCCCAAGAAGTGTACAGGAATTTCTGAGACATCTAAGCAAAGGGATAAAAAAAAAAAAATGGTCAATCAACAAATTGTAGGAAAGAATCTCAAACCTATCAAAAGTCTCAAGAAAGGAACATGGTTGGTAAAATTCATGGGCTTTAATAATCATGGATCATTGTATGTGACTTGCCAGTCAATATGGAATGTCAATGAGTGATTATTTGTTGAATAGATGATTTGTGACTTCTGTTTGTGGAGTAAACCCTATTTAGAAAGTCTAAATCAATTTTGACTGTAATTGGTAGGGTGACTCCAAGTAAGATAATGGAAACAAATCAAAAAGTGATCATAAGATAACCTTAAAGATTTACTGTACAAGTGCTTTGCCATTTTAATGCCCCTATTTCTTAATCCACAATTTAATATTGCTGTTCATCACTTCTTTCTATACATGTGGAATAGGTTCTCCAGCAGCTAGCAAGAGATAAGGCAGAGAAAGAGGCTAGATTCAGAACAGAGAAAGAGAAGAGAGAACAGCAGAAGATGCAAACTCAGAAGGAGAAGGAAGAAACATTGAGAGCAACACAGGCCCAAAAGGAAGCTGCTAAGATGTAAGTTTTCTTATTATTATTTTTCTTTTTCATCTTACTTTTCCTTTTCTTCTTCTTTTTCTTCTTCTTCTTTTTCTTCTCCTTCTTCTTCTTCTTTTTCTTTTGCTTCGTTTACTTCTCTCCTTCTTCTTCAGAGGCTTAATGTAGGAACCACCCAGTTTCCATAGTCAATTGGTTAATTCAAAATATTTTAAGATATAGCATGTTCATTCTCTCGCAACATCTGTGATCTTATGTTGTTATTATTCCTTCTTGCCATAGGGATACAGCCATGATACAGTTCCGCCTACCAGATGGTTCCACTATGACCAATCAGTTTGATTCCAAAGCACCCCTTCAAGAAGCTCAAGATTATATCAAACAGGTATTCATCCAATTTAAAATTCAAGGCTTGGGTCATTTCTCAATGACTTACTACACTTGGGTCATTGAGAAAGAGATAGCATATACAAAAACATGGTCACAATCTAGTGTTAACAATGTTTGTCCACTTGACCTTGAAACTACGTAATATATTATCAAGGCAAATATGCATGAAAGTTTTATCTTTCACGAGCCATGCTTATCCACTATTAGAACAGTTTCATTTAGTTTTTATTTGTTAGTTGTTATTTGCATGTGTTCACAATAACTATGTATTAAGATAATTCAGAATAATGATAGTGCCACAATGTACAAATCTACAATGGACAATTTAATTTGCAATCTGAACTTTACAATCTGATTGTCAAGATTTTTAAAATTTTACAGCATTTACATTTTTTTTATTTTTTTTTATTTTGGACAATAAAACATGAATCATAAGCCTGCTTCATATATATGGTCACATGGTATTTGAAACTATGTTTTTCTCCACTGAATAAATAACTGTTGTAACGTTTTCTCTGTATGTAGAATGTTGGAGCAGCCCTGCCTGAGTTTACTCTATCAGTGACATACCCGAGGAGGAACTTTGGACCCAACGACATGCAGACAACGTTCCTTGATCTAGGTCTAGCTCCTAGAGCAGCAATAGTTGTACTGCCAGTAAGTTTTTTCTTTATCTGCCATGAATTTTTCCTTCCTGTAATTGTATTTGAAATAATTTGATGTCGTGTTGCTCATCACCAATGACTCTATGGAAGAATAGTGGCGTTCTCAATGTTCAGTTGAAATGAGCCAACGTTGCACCATGGTTGGAATCTTTAAATATTTTGAAATTCGGTTATTTCATTTTGTGTAGAATTAATAACACTTCTGAATTAGTTTCATGCTTAAAAATATAGTAAAATGTCATTTTAATTGTAATACACAACTTCTTTCTTTATCCAACTTCTTTATGGATCCTACTTGTTAAGCAAAAGGAGATTAATAGAAATAGGTCGATTATTCCAGAGCAGCATCTCGCACTAACATCATACATGAAGTCTGGGTTTACTAACATACCTTTGAAATGAGTATTGTAAAAATGGCATTGACATATGTTATACTGCTTTAATACGTGTTTGATAACTAAGGAGTGTTATCCATTATTTCATCTTGTGTATATATACGTTTATTTTCCAGGGGAGGTTAACACCTACATCATCGGGCCAGTCCAGGTCCCAGGTATCCGGATCCAGCGATGGTGGTCTTGTGTCCTGGGTCCTCGCTCCATTCCTATTCGTCTACAACATCATCTACAACGTCATTTTTGGTTCTCCAGAGTCAGCCTCCAGCCCCCAGCCAACCCCATCACCCTCACAAAGCCCCGTCAGCGGGCCGGGATCACCCGCTGGAGATAGGAGTAGTAGAGGCGCAGGTGCTAGACCAAAAAGGTAAGTCTCTTCAAAGAATAACAGTCCCAATCACCTACAAAATGATATGTGAACATCTAGTAGGTATAAAATAAACACAAAAGGCTTTACCTTATGTTCTACGGGTCAAAGGTTAGGGAATATGAAGGTATTGAAGGATAACATAGAAACCCAACATAGAACAGAAAATCAAACGTGGGTCTTATGTCTGGCTTACAGATTTGTTAACTTGTCTACCCACAATTGGCTTTTACCATAATTTTAATAGAGAGTATTTAAACTTGCTATTTCTCTATGCAGAAGCAATATTAATACTGATGTTTAGTATATAGCATGCTCACATGAAATGTTAGAAAATGATTTAATTAAGTGTTTTAAAGTAGTTAATAATCAACCCTGTGCTTATTTTCCAGTAGTATTTTTTAAATCCCAATTTGTTTATAGAGATACAGGTATGTTGATGATGAAACAATGTGCTTCCTCTATATCATTTAATATCGGTCCCTTAAACTTCTACAGATTAAATAATAGAAACATTTCAATGAATGAGTGGATTGGTGTCCACAATGGGCCACTTTCATTATACTTCAAGAATAATAATAATAATAATAATCTGTTCTTGTATAGCGCATATCACATTACAACATCGCTATGCGCTTCCAAAGAGCTTTGGGAATTATTACCCTGACTATAGCATGGCTGCTATTACGAAGCTCTATCATTTCAAGGAATGAATTCCTGCCAGGTACCCATTTACCTCACCTGGGTCGGGTGTGGCAAATGTAGATTAGTGTCTTGCCAAAGGAATTTTGATTAATTGCATTATAACTTATGATGTATGCTGACATATAAGAATCAGTTTATTGACCATGTACAGCTAGTCTACCCTTAATCACAATGATAAAAACCAGCGTATGATTCAAATATTTAAGAAAATGTGTTCTCTGTTTTTATAATTTACCTTTTGATTCCTACAGTTCATATGCGAGGAGGAGAACGCCAGCTTCTGGAAGTAATGCTGATAACTTTTCTCGGCAAGAGGGCAATGTTCACCGGTTAAATACGCAACAAGAAGATGATGATGAAAATAACACGTGGAATGGAAACTCTACCCAGCAGATGTAGCCTGAAATAAGTTGAAAATAATTTTCAGTAATATACCATGCTTAAAAACACAAAAGATTTATTGATATGTTTATGAAGAAATAAAGAATACTGTAAGCACGTATTTTAATGGTGCAATACTTCATTTTCATCAAAAATTTGTTGATTGGGTGAACACCATATATGTGTGCTTTGTTTCAACATTTTGCAGATTGTAATCCTGGGAATAAAACTACTAGGTAAATGACAGTTTTAATCGGTTCAATTCTGAATAAAAAAATATTTAATTGTAGAGATTAGATGTGTATTGGCTATTTTACATTACTCAAAACTTAGCTTTCAGCAAGTCATAATATGCCAACTTTTTCTGCTCTTGAGTATCGTAATTTGAGTTTTGAAAATATGAATTCACATGAATATTCAAACTACATGTATGTGTAGGGTTTCTGAATTGTACAGACTTTGGTTGCCATTACAACAATATGAAAGAAACTCTGTTGAAAATCTAGAAATATGTTGCTTAATAGGTCATGAAAAATAGTGTATATTTTCTGCAGTGGTGTTGAAGATGAGTGAGGCTTATAAATGGTACAGTGATACAGTATATATAAATATACAGTGGACATTTTGTGTTGTATTTTTACTCTAAAGTGTATCTTTTTTATTTTTACTCTCTATAATGAGCTTTCATCTTTGGACTTCACAAATCAACAATTTCAAAGCAGCATTATACAATAGTAGTGAAATACATGTAGCATGATACAAACTCTGGAGTTTCCCTTTAAAACAATAAATTCAGCCCTTAAATCTTTTACCTTACACATGCCTTAAGCTGTTGCATATGATTTGATTTCACTGTAACATAAAGTTTCATAGACTACCACCCAATTTTTCAAAAAAGTTTTAATAAGTTAACTCTTCATTCCCTGCCTCATGAATCCCTAGAATGTAACATTATATGGAATATTATGTTTTATATGTGTCACAAAAATCAAAAGTGACAGTCCACTATTTGTCCCATTAATTGACTAAAGAGGGTGAATAGGTCATAGACTCAGATTTATATTCTGTTGGGGAGATATTTCTGCATTTTGTTTACATCAAATTTTATCTATTGGCATGTTTTATTAGTTAAATAATAAGAATGTACATGGCCCCCTTGTGATAAAGCTAATTCAGTACACAAGGTGATGGTCGGATCTCGTTGCCAAATGAGAAGTCACTCGGTTGTAAACATAAAGTGCATTGTCATTTATTTTAGGGTGGGGATTAGTCATAAAGGGCAAGAACTGCTGACGTAGAAGTCGTCTGTTTGGAGCCAGAAGGTTGTTAACTCATTTGCTTCAAAACAGAGTTAATGCTCTTCTGGCACTGAAAAGACATGAAGAAGTCGCATCGTATCACTCCCAAGGTATGAATAATAGAGTATGACCATTCAAAACAAGTATAGATACCATCTGATGATTTAGATATTATATTGAAAGGTAAACGAGACCATTCTTGTCTTGTATTTGTTTTTAAGTTTGATATAAATGTTTATTCTATTCTAAGGGAAATGGCCTGTGTATATCTTGCGAAGAAAGATTAAATTGACTTTGAAATTAACACTTTGTTTATTTTCTTTTTTTATTGACAATACATATACTTTCCCATCATAGATTATGTTGATTCAACTCTTATTTGTTCTAAATCATATTTGAGAATGTTTTAATTAAAAACAGGAGGATGCATACTTTCTTCTTATCCCATTAATCATTAGCAATGTGAAGAATTCCTGAAAGGCAGCAACATGAAAGTTCACCAGAAATTAAGGTTTTTGACAATTAGATTCCTCCCGTGAAATCATCAAAGTAGTCACTCTTTGATAAATCTCTATTATTTAAAGAGAAGGGTGAGTTCTTGAAAATAATTTGCACGTTTTCATTGTTATTATGAAAGTGTGGAAGAACAGAAAGAAAAAAATTCCCTAAAAAGCATGGATCTTCAAATGCCTTCCATATTCTAACTATGATTTGTAACCGCTTAAAAATAAGGACCACAATTTTATGCCACATGTTTGTGTAGCCAGTCCTATATACATTTTCTGTGTACAGTGCTTGTTACTTCGATCAAGACTGGGCCAAATTTCTTATCATTTTGAAGATTCCAGAACCTTGCAGTACACACCAATACTTAAATGTTACATGATCAACCTTTTCTGATCAATTCCACACTGTTTCTTATACAATGCAATTGCAAGACCAGAACTCAACTTTATCTTTAAAGTCCGAAATGCCCAACATCTCTATTCCAATGCCTTTGTGTACCTTCTGTAATATTGCTGTCATTTCTGTAATGCTCCACCTAGCTTAAATGTATTTCTTTCTCATAGCAAACTAAGAGCTAGACTAAGAGTCGAACCACCACAATTCAATTTGAAGACAAAGTATAGAACACAACTAATAGAATTGAACATGATCTAGATCTGTTCACCACATCTTCTAATGGAGTATGTCATCGCATTAAAACGTGCATGCCACTATTCTTCCTTCTTTACACGCATTTTGTATAGGGTTTATCTTGATTCTTAATACTTTTAAAGTCCATCTATGATCAGCTGGAACACATAGTGCTTGACTAAGAGTACCAAATAGGACATTTAAAGGTGGTAGCATGAGCCGATGCTACATAATTTGATTTGATTTATTTACCAACAGCAATACATTTCATACAATAATTTACGTATACAGGAAGAGAAACTATTGGTTGGTAAAAGGGGCCAGATAATAGCACATGTGCTAGTCGAGCCTAACCCCTTAAACAGCTAAACAAAGTATTTTGGTACAGATCAGTTTAGGTAACGTAACAAAACAAAAAAAAATGAATTTACTTTTACAATCGATACTTTAAAACAAACAAGAATCAGTACTCAACAATGTCTTACAATAAACAAACTAATAATGTAAAATATGAATTATGAATTGTGTACACTTGATATTTCATTCATGACTTGTTCAACAAATGACTTGTAACATAATTCCGAAACCTTGTTAATCTGACATCAACAGGTAATCTATTCCAAAATTCACTGCCCACAAAAGACAATGAAAATTGACCTTGTGTCGTTCTTAATTTTGGAAGACGTAATTGTGCACCTTCTTTTTGTCTTGTGGAATAGCTATGTTCTATAATGTCACAGTACTCTAGCATAATGATGTAGCCTTTGATAAGTGTATAGGTCAGTGTAGACAAATGAATTAGAGAAAAGGACGTTGTTCCTTCTTTGCGACTATTCCTTTTCCCCCGGCTTTTTTCTTCAAATATGTGTTTTGCCTAGGGTTTATTACGATTCTTCATTCTTAGAAACGATTGGAGCACCATTCTCGGGGAGGGGGGTGACTTGGAGCTCCATACAGGATTTCACAAAAGAGAAATATACAAATGAAAATTTTCTTCTCTGTAAACTTGTAAAGGTCTGCGTACAGAAACAAACAGGAGAGAGTGACATCTGTCTCGAGAATGTCGTTGCAACTTACTGCTATATAGTTAATTACATTTGTGGCTTGCATATTTGTCTTCAATACCCCACGACTTTCTTTTTCGATCTGATGACGCAAGCCACGATGAGACAAGTCATTTAAAGTTCTCTCTCTCTCTCTCTCTCTCCCCCCCTCTCTCAACCCAGGTACATTAAAGGGAGCCAAAACCTTCATACTAAGTTACTTTATTGTAAAGTTTAAAAGATTTGAATAAAATCAGTGAAAATTTGAACAAAATCGGGCAAGGAATAAGGAAGTTAGAGCTTTTTGAAATGACTAGTCACTAGAGGGCGATATTCAATTTGATGACATCATCTGTGGACAACTCTCCATGCCTTTTGTACATAAAATTTCACAACTTTTTCTTTTTCTTCGTATTTATTTGTGTTCTTGATCCGACTTCATAACATGTGAAGTAGAATATCATTTTGCATTCTATATCTTGCTTTCAGGAGAGTAGATTATCTCAATCACAAAAAAGAAGGACAAACATGAAATTTGATGTACAAAAGGCATGGAGAGTTGTCCACAGATGATGTCATCAAATTGAATATCGCCCTCTAGTGACTAGTCATTTCAAAAAGCTTTAACTTCCTTATTCCTTGCCCGATTTTGTTCAAATTTTCACTGATTTTATTCAAATCTTTTAAACTTTACAATAAAAGTAACTTAGTATGAAGGTTTTGGTTCCCTTTAATATTACAAATTTGTTGGCTGAAAAAGAGGGAAAAGAGAAGAGTTTGATAGAGGTAATGATGATGTGTTTTTAAAGAGGAGAGAAAGGGAGAAACAGATAGAACCTTTTCAGGGACAAAATAGAGACGATTTCGGAAAGTTGAATTTTTAAAACGAATAAGGTATTATCATTCACAAAGGGGCGGGGGGGGGGGGGGGCTTTATCTATGGCGTTCACTGAGCTTGCAAGGGATTGGGGTACGGAGAAACAGGGTGGGGGGGGGGGGGGCTCCCAGTTTTTGCCGGTCTTATTATCAGATGCTAGTCTTATCAGAGTCTTTACCAAGTTCATACTGACTACATGTACCTATAAGTGGGAATCATAACTTCTCTAAAACAAAATATTTAACAAATAAAGTCAAACCGGTCATCAATAATTTGTGAGCACACTTGACTTTCCTCAACCGATGTCAATTAAGTGACGTTTTTGGATTAGTCGCATAATCTTTTAAATATGTCAACGGTCATTTTTCACGCGGTCGACATCTGTTATCCCTTTATTGGTCAATCGAATTACAATGACATGCTCTGTCCTGTCATGGTAGTTAACTTTCACTCATCTTGTCTTGGAAGATTTATTGCTGTCTCACGATTCTAGTTCAGAAAGTATATAGGTTCGCTTGCTGCCCGCACCGATCGAACTGGCCGCCGGAGGCCACTACGTTGACGTGTAAAGAATTGATGTGGGGGTACATGCGCTCCGAAAAAACCGTAAGCATAAAATACAAAAATAATGTGCCCTCCTCTCCTGCGTGCCCATGTAAGAATTCTAGACTAAATATGCACCTGTAAAATGTGATAATTTTTTTCTTCTTTTTCTGACTGTTTTCGTACTTTTTTTTTTTTTTTTTTATATGTTTGTTTAATTTACTTAAATTTAGGGAAAGAGCACTCCCAAAATGTGACTCTTTTTCCTTTCCCTCTTCTGTTTTTCTCCCCTTTCTCTCCCCTTTCCCTCCCCCTTCTCTCTCTCTCCCTCTCTCTCTCTCTCCCTCTCTCTCTCTCTCTCTCTCTCGCTCTCTCTCTCTCTTTCCCTCTCTCTCTCTATCTCCTCCTCTCTCTGCTTTATATCATATAATTTTGGGAATTATGACCCCCCCTCCCCGTCAGAGATTCTTAGATCTGCTACTACGTTGACGTGTGCTTGTCCGTGAGTTTGGCAAGCAAAAGAGATTGACCAGCCGACAGGTGGATATCTATTTGAATTTGTTGTAAGATGGGGTTCATAGGCGGACAATCTTGAGTTGGAAGGAAGTCAAGATGAGATACAGTCATCGCGGTATTCTCCAATTTTCTTCTCTAATCAGTGCCGAAATGGAGCATGGTATAAGACGCGAATGAAATACTGATATGCTATATAATGCAGAGATATTTCTTGAACTAACTAAATTAAATTAAATAAGAATGGGTTTATATGAAATATAAAGAGCACTTTATTTATTGGTGTAGTCTTCATAATGCATTACTGAGATAAAGGTCCCATTGGCAGGTCAAAATCAATGAAAAGGTTATATTAACGGCATTTGAAAGACAATACTGATTTAGAACTTCCCTCAAAACAAAAAGGTTTGAAAATTGCTTTTTGTAGAGTGGGAAAATAAAGACCATTAGTAAACTGTTGTCGAATCGACATGAGTGATTGCAATCACCTAAGTAAGCTTGAATCTGATTTTAAGACCCTTGTACAGAATGGTCGTACGTTTTGTGCTTTACAAAGTTTCAATCAATAT